>JARKHS020025773.1:167500-398230 GCA_030143305.2 Amblyomma americanum
GTCAGCCGATGCTGGATTCTGGCATGCATGGAAGTCCTCGCTTTGCCGAATAGGTTAGATTGAACTGCATAAAATCAAAATGCTTTTTACATAGAAAGGCTGATCATCGCGGAAAAGATTGACATAGCGAGGCTCCTACCGATGAACCTGCCGGTAGCGCCTAGAAATTGGCCTTTTGACTGTGAAGTTTTTTCGAGTCAGATCGGAATGCACAGTCTACCAGTGGGCAGCCAGGGAACCGATGATATATGCAGCCCTGCATACAGGGGTGGACAAAAGTAAACGGATCATGCTATTGCCTTATAACATTTTTTTTTTATGTGGCGCCTAATTTAAACCATCCGCTGCGGTATACCAATACAGCTGCTAAACGGGCTAGTTAGTAATGCATTCTTGAGGGTAAGCGCGCTGTAGATGAGGACGAAAGAGGGAGGAACACTGACAACTCAGTGTTCCTCCTTTTTTACACCCTATTTCGTCCCCGTCTTTTGCATGGTCTACCTCAAACCTGTAGTATGAGGCTGAAGCTAGTGCGCTGTCACATGAGCGAATAATATTTCTTTATGTCCTGCTGGGAAGGCGTGATGGCAATTCGAAAAGAATACGGTGCTCTGTTCAGTTATGAACGCACTTGTTCGTATAGCCGTGAGGCGTTGGGTTGCGACGGTTTCGAGCACAAATATCTCCCAAGGAATGCGAAGTCGCCCCCTTTAGAGGCAATATCTGTGGATTCATGAACCAAAAGAGACTATTAAGACAACAGTAAGCATGAGACAGGGAAGAAAAGCTGTTCTAGAGGTTTACTCTGCATTATTTTCGATCGCCTTTGGTTCTTTATGGAGCACTAATACTGCACAGCACACAGATATCTTGGGATGTGGCGTTTACTGGATGCGGCCTCACGGCCGAGATTTGATTTCGGCACCTCGTTCTAAGCGGTTGAACACCATGACACCTGAGTTAAAAAAGTAGGTGCAGGACCACACCTGCACCCTCTATTTCGCGGTGCGTGGCATATAAAACCGCGCAATGTTTTAAGCTAGTAGCCGTTTTTGACGGGATTTTACATCACATCTGCCGGCGAAGAAAATAATGCCTCAGGTACAAATTCAGAATGTCCTCGTCTATAACAGAGACAAGGACCGGCATAAATTGTCCATGGGAAGGATTGCACAATCGTTCTTAAAAAAAATTTTCTCTTCCGATAATAATTGGTTTTGGGGGGAAAGGAAATGGCGCAGTATCTGTCTCATATATCGTTGGACACCTGAACCGCGCCGTAAGAAAAGGGATAAAGGAGGGAGTGAAAGAAGAAAGGGAGAGAGGTGCCGTAGTGGAGGGCTCCGGAATAATTTCGACCACCTGGCGACCAAACAACGATTTCTGACCACCTTAAATGAAAGCGCTGGCTATGAGGTAAATCAGGACTGTCGAGTCTCGCGCGATATTACTAGAAGGAAAGGTTGGGTGGGTGGGTGTACTGATACTTCTTTCTGTCTTTTTTTTCTATCAGTCGCCTTTCACTCCATGCCGCGTTTCAGGTATCCACACAGTGCTCGACACGCTTACTGAATTTGAACTTTCTTCGCACCTCTGTGGATTCCTCGAAAAGACGGGATATACGTCCCGTCTCTTCTCCGCCAAGTAGTTACGCGCAGTAGCCGAACACTCCGCGATGGCTACCTTGGACGATTAACAGCTGGACGCCGCACCTAGCGGCCCAGCTGGACGCTTTCACGGGTGTGCAGCATTCGCTGTACGCCGATGACATCAACTTGTGGGCCACGCAGGCCTCCCTTGGAAACATTGAGGCCAACCAGCAGGGTGCGGACAACGTAGTGGACCGTTATGCTCGACGCTTCGGCCTCCAATGCTCCCCCCAAAAGTCTGACTTTGTGCACGTACGCCCCTCACCAAAGTGCACAGGCAAAATCGCATTTACTCTTGAGACAGGTCCAATCCCTGAACATATCGAAGTGCGGGTACTGGGGCTCTTTATACATCAACACAGACGGTCAGAAACGACATTGGTCAAACTCCGTAAGGTGGGGGAACAGGTGGGCCGCATGGTCCCCCTGGCTTCTACAAAGCGCGGGGGGTTACGATGCAAGGACGCCTTGCGGCTGGCGCATGCATTTGTAACCAGTCGAATTCTATATTCGACTCGATACCTGCGGAAGCAAGACGAGGGTGCACTCGAAGTCATCCTCCGCAAAATTATTAAGCGGGTTCTGGACCTCCCCGCAAACACCTACAACCAGCGCATCCTGGGGCTGGGCATGGTGAAACACATTTCGGGAGCTCTGGGAAGCTCATTTGACTGACCAGTTTAAACCTCGGTCGAAGATATCGAAGGATGCCGCCTCCTTGCCCGACTACACATCCAACACACCACTTTCGTGGAAGAGCGCGTATGTATTCCATCCCAGTGAAGATGCGCCCTCCGCGTGCGCCCTCTTCCCGCAAAAATGAGCCCTGAGGACCATAATGGTCGGCGCCTGGCGCGGGCGGAAGCCCTGGCCCGCCACTGTGGATGGAAACCCGGCGTACTCTGCGTGGATGCCTCCGGCCCCCACCATGGGGGAAGGTACACGGCCGCAGTCGTCCACCAATCAAAAACAGTGAACGGCCTTACTTTCCGAGGCCGTGACATAACACTCGCGGAGGAGGTCGCCATTGCGTTGGCTGCATCTCATCCAACCTCCAAGACAATTGATTATTTCCTACTCGCGAGGCGCATGTCGGAACGTCGAGCAGGACGAGGTACCGTACCTCCCCTACCGCCTTCTCCAAAACTGCCTCTACACCGGAGACTCCGCTCACCGGAATATCGTTTCTGCTTCTGCTCACATGCGCCTTGAGGGAAATTAGGCAACTGACGCCACCGCCCGCGCGCTCTCTACCCGGGCATTCCCCTCCGACCCCGACGATCAGAAATTCGAACTCACTCCGGCTTACTCCTTCAAAGACATTGTTTTAGTCTATAAATCTGGCCACGGCCTGTATCATCGCCCGTGTAAAGGTCTCTCAGAGGGGGAGGAGCGGCTTCTGCTCCGCCTGTATACTAATACTTTGCTGTGCACGGCAGCTCTCGAACACTTCGACCCTTCTTTCTCGGGCAGGTGTCCGGACTGTGCGGAGAAGTCTTCGGACATCTACCACATGGTGTGGTCCTGCCCCTTTAAACATGTTATCATCCCTCACCCCAACCCTGCCCAGGAGAACTGGAAGGCGACCCTGCTCGGCTGCTCTGACAGACAGGCCCAAAAAGGCCCTGGTTGAGCGCGCCCTGGCGGCGGCCACCGCCACTGGGGTCCCGCACTAGGGACCTCCACCTAGTATTTGTTAGAGTCTGTGCCCCCCTTAAGTCTGTCCAATCATACCTCCCTGCGCCTTTTTTTCGAGGCAATAAAAGTGTTTCATCACCACCACCTCTCCAGTTGTAGTGTACATAGTGTTGTGCGCGTGTGTTTTATCGCTTTTTCATGAATGTATGACGTGTGCCACATGTATATGTTTATTATTGTGTAAATAGTCGTCGTGTGCATCACCTCACCCCCTATCCATTCTTCCTGTCCCCTCGCCTCTTTCTTTTTATTCCTCCATTCTGCCTGCCATCCTGCACTTCCACTGCCCCAGCTCAGGTGCTTCAGTATCGATATCAGAGGCCGGGGCTAGCAAAAATCTTTTCCTTCCTTGTTTAATAGTATTTTTAATTAAACCACTTACTACTACTACTACTTTCTTCGCAACATCGTCCTCCTCCTCAAAATCAAAAACTAAAAATCAGGAAGCAAAAAGGAACAGCTTAATTTTGAAGACGGTACTTCGGTCTCATCCGCACTAGCGCTTCTATTAAATTTAATGAAACAGAGGCGCCTCGTTATATGCCCAGAGCGCACGGAGCCCGCACCTCTAGGCATCACGAGCCTGAGAGATGGCGCTCCTCAGAGATCAGTTATACACGACCATGGAAAAGTGTCTTGTTCCTATTGCAGAATAATTCAGAAATATAGAGGAACTGAAGACGACGACAGCCGAGGAAAACAATTAGAGGGAGACGAGGGTTCATATGTTATGAGCCTGTCCGCACGGTTCATAGCCTTTAGCTGCTCTGTGTTTGGAGTCATTTAACACCAAGTCACAAAACTGCCACTTCGAGGAATAATGTTCTGCCGATTGCTAAGAAATTATTCACTACCTGAACTTACTTTTGTTGGTGAATATAATGAGTGTTGCATCATTCAAACAAAATAACAGAATAAATATTCCGGCTCAACCTCTGGCTTGATAGCGCTCACGGTTGGCACAGAGGTGGCATTTACTGTAAATCTTCGGTACCTGCCTGAATGGGCGAGTATGTGGCGGTGTCGGCCCATAGCAGATGATTCTGGAACACCTTCACTGGCAGTGCCAGCTCTTGTCAGCAGCGGAAATCTAACAGCAGACGAATGACCTGAAACGGAGCGCTCCCCTACCTTTCGGGAAAGCGAGGGATGGCCCTGCTGGTACAGCTGTTCAGAAACAAACCATTTGTTTTGTTCCGGCACTGCAGCAACGGGTGTGAACTTGTGATTATTCCTTATGGAATCCGGGAACTGCGTAAGCCAAGGTATAGTATAAAACACAAATTACCACTACGAGCCCCCGTCGGCGCGAAATTTCAGCGGGAACGAGTTAGTGGTTTATCTAGGATCTTTGTTCGTTTCTTTTTGCATGTGATGCCACAGTAATTATACCGGTGATGAAACTGATTACATTAAAGTTTCATTCTTGCCGTACTTCGCCCGTGGCTGCGCTGTTCCTATGCTCCCGCTGTTGCTAAGCTTAGGCGAATAACGAACGCAGGGTGGTGCAGAACGTTGATTCAGCCAATGGCGAACGGCAGGAGGTACAGACACGCCGTGAATAGGTTTCAGAGTCGGGGAGCAGCGTGAAGAATATCGTCCTGGACAGTGTGCATCATAATCATTATAATCATTGGTTTTGTGGGGAAAGGAAATGGCGCAGTATCTGTCTCACATATCGGCGGACACCTGAACCGCGCCGTAAGGAAAGGAATAAAGGAGGGAATGAAAGAAGAAAGGAAGAGGTGACGTAGTGGAGGGCTCCGGAATAATTTCGACCACCTGGGGATCTTTAACGTGCGCTGACATCGCACAGCACACGGGCGCCTTATCGTTTTGCCTCCATAAAAACGCAGCCGCCGCGGTCGGGTTCGAACCCGGGAACTCCGGATCAGTAGCCGAGCGCCCTAACCATTGAGCCACCACGGCGGGTCCAGTGTGCATGGGATGGCACCCAGCACATCCACCATATGTTAGCGTGACGCTTTCTAGTCGTAGTTTGTTTCTGCTTAAAGCCGCCTACACGCGGCTTGATCACTTTCTTTCTGACGCAATATGACCAAATTTATTCCGAACGATCGCAATCATGCGTAACGAATTAGGGATGTTCGAAACTGTCGTAGTTACTTTCCGTGGTCTATCTCGAAACTTCCACGCAAGCTTTAAACTAAACGCGACCAACAGCACTTGCAATTCTGTTCTTGGACGACTGTTGAGTACATACCTCCAATTCTTTGCTGCTGCAAGACAGCTCAAAAACGAGTTTTTTTTTTTTTCAGCGAAACCTATGTCTGCTCGTCTCTTGTGCCAGGCGATGTCGTCCGCACATGACAGTATTATACCAACCCTGGAGTGACTTTGTAGCCTCGTCGAAGCGAGATTCGCCATGCCTGTCCGAGGCTACAGCTGCGCATGCACTGTAAACATGGTAACCAGCTACGCCGTTCCGCAGGTGTTCCGCTGTGGCACCGCGCCGGTCTCCACCGCTGCGCCGACTCGTGACGTCACGTGCCTCGTTATGCAGCCTCACTGCGCATGCGCAAGCCGTTCGCCGGGGCGCCGAGTCTCCTTCATTTCGTCTGACTGCGCAGCTGAGCATATAAGCCCGAGCGTGTACGCTTCCTAGTCAGATGCGCCATGAATGAAGAAGCGGACGGCGAGAGTGCGTACAGGGCGCGACATCATCGGAGACAGCGAGGAGCTGCGTCCGACGACTCGGAAATCATTGCTTGGCGTGAAGACGCCCGGCAGCGTACAAATTAAACACAAAAGGCTAAGCGTGCGACCGAGACGTAGAAGGACCGGAAGAACGTCTCGCCAAGCGGCGGCGTCAAGACGCGGAGCGACAGAAACGCCGAGCCGTTGCCGAACTACGGGAAAAAGAACATCTGATGTACCAGGAAGAACCAGACGTGGCGGATGACTGACTGCATCATACAGCTGACGGTCAGTGCTTCGGCAACGAGGAGGTTTGAGTCCTTTCGTTACGCATATCCTGGCCTAGCTGGGCTAAGCAACTGCTGATTTTTTTCGAAGGAACCATGTGGAAGGCATCAATGCATAAACTGTAAAATCAGCAAGCGCTGAATCTATGCGTAATCAGCCGAAACGCATTAACTGTGGATTCTGTTGAGACAGCCCTACTACTAATAGGAATGGCATGTGCGAAAGCAGCGGCGTATTTCGTAGGCATTCAGCCAACGCCGGAACGCTTCCATCAGAGAGAAGATGGTGCGTTGCAGCTTCTCAGTTCTAGCCAGAATAAGGTTAAATCCGGAGTCATTGGTGATGCATTCATAGTTGATATACTTGAAGACATTTGCACAATTAGAAATTCATCAGTGAATGGCAACCAGGAGCTTTGCACACTTTGATTCCAATTACTAGGGTGTAGACGCAAAAGCTATGGCTATGACTTGCTTTCTTGAGTTCAAAGCGTACAAGCCCACCGATAAAGCAGCTTCAACCTTCAGCCGTATTTCTGCATTTCTTACGTCACTGTGAAGTTTCATCTCGCGGAAATGACGAAAACTTTCGTCATAACAGCGCACACATACAAAGAGTCGCGACCTAGAAGTGAGCCTCATTACTCCTAAGTCACCAGTTTATCAAGCAAGCCAGAGTCACTACTCATCATATTCCACCTCCTATGTCCCTGCAATCAAACAGAGAGGCGCAGTTGAAATCATAGTGATGATGGTCATGATGTTGATGATGACGTCAGATGAAAAGTCAAATGCTTGGAGTCTTTACACTGACCGCTGGGCCCCCTCTGACGGCAGTCTCGGCAGTCCTGTCGCAGCTCTGTGATGCAGGCATATTCAGCGGAGAGGCTAGAGCATAGACTAAGTAAAGTAAAGACTAAGTAAATGATGAACCAATTTCTTCCGCTAATGGCATTCAATAAGAGGGATGAGAGAACGAGAAGAAGATTCAGGCTGGAAGGTACCAGAGCTGCTGAAGATATACCCGCGTCTTTTCCAAAGACAGATCAGAACTGTTGCCACCACTGCAGATCTAGAAGCTTTTTCCATGCCTGGTAAGACTGTTCTGGGGTAAGATGCCCGGCGAACCTTCGATTTTTATTATTACAGCCCGCGTGGACAAAAAACACGTGAGCTATAGCGTCATTTGGCCAATCTGTCCTTTCATATTGAAAAATCAAGTCAAAAATACGCACCGAAGAACCAAACCAGAGCCTGAAATATACGTCGAAGAAATAAAGGGCCTTTTCGGCGTTCAAAGCAAGAGGTGACCAACCATATAAACGCAGGCTTCCAGACTCGCGACACAAAGGACGAGGCTTCTTCCGGAGATTAACCTCAACTACGACCGGGAAGAGTGAAAGAGTGAACGAATAACAGGGAAACATTCAATGGAGATTTATGAATTGAAATCAACGCTGTTTACCAAAGATACGCGAAAGAAATCGACAAAGGGTCTAGAAAACTACCGAAATATAAAGACAATCAATCAGGAAGACATCAGCGATAAGTGATTAGCTGTATTGGGTGAATGAAAAAATAAACCAGCGCATTTCATGATCACACTTATGGACGCTGTGATGTGTAGATGCCGAGGTTTCATTAAGTTCAAAAGGTTCGAAGGAGGTCTTGAATAGAACTTGTTCTGTTAGTTCACGAGATGCAGTCCTTAGACTCCATCTGCGTGTTCTTGTTCTGTGTGTCCCGTCTGTATTTTTTGCGCTGTTACTTGAAGAAGTCCTTAGAGATGTTAGTAAACACACTTGCTGAAATACCACCATCTGATTAAAAAGTAGAGCCGCCAACCCGGCCTGTCGTCGACCAGGTAAGGCAGCTTGTCAAAACCTGAGTAGGAACACTGAACAGGAAACGCTTGTCGGAACCAGAAAACATATGTATAAGGTGAGTTAGGAGCAATACTTTCTGCTCCGGATGCATTCCAAAATTGCTAATGTCTCCCATATATGCCGGATGATGTAGGCATTCAAACTGACGCTGCGACCTCAGACGTATTTGCTGAAAATATCAGCTGTCGGTGAAAATTGCGCCTAAAGTTCAAAGAGAGGTTTCCATCTGCTTTACGTACCTTGCTATTCGTTGCAGTTAAAAAGAGGTAGCAGCAAATAAAACCACTGCTGTGATTAAAATCCTAACATATACACTTAACCCTGCATGCTTTATACCTCTGCCACGTAAACAATGTACCAAATCTTGTAGTAATACAGCGGCCAACACAATACGATGTTCGCAGCTCTCCGGGAGTCTTAAGTTTTAGGTTTCATGTGTTTTGCTTTCGAAAATTGTTTTTGCTAGTCTGCTACAGTTTCAATAGCCTGTCTGAAGTGTGATTCGCCGTTACGCGATGATGCAGCATTGGCCATTGCCTGACCTTCTCTTACCCGTGAGGGAGCTGGTGCTGCACGCAATTTATCTCCTTTCTTTTACTCACCCCATCCCGTTCCTCTTCTTTGGTGGGTCCGAATTCCAGTCACGATGCAGAAAGCCGCCCAAGGCATATACAGAGCTTTTCGAATGGGCGCTCGCCGCTACTCCACAAATCTCCTGCAGCCAACCTACTGCTTTCGGTGGCAATACAACTGCACCATATGCACCGCTTCCTTCGGCCTTAGTTACGTGAGTTTTTCTCGCCGCGGAGGGAATGCTTCAGACCCCCCTGTTTTTTTACTTCCCGTTGAGAGAAGGCTTGTTGTAGTGCGGTATAGGAAAGTTTTGCAGCCGTTTGACTTCGAGCATACAAACGGGAGCGCTAGCCGAGGAATTTACGCGTTTTTCCGTCCTTCCGAAAACTATATCTGTCAGTAAAATTTGTCTTTGGTGCAAATTGTTTGATATGATCAGGCTGTAACATGCATGCTGTAAGCTTGCCGAAACTGCGTGCCGCCTTGAGGGAGGCAAGAAGCAACGTCGTATTAGCCTAAAACATGGAGGTTTGGAAGTCGATTTCATACTTGTAAAATACAACTGTATATTGGGCAGGTACTGATTTTATCTGATTCATGTCAGTGCGGTAGCTCAAATTCAGGCATAAAAAAAACGCCGATGTCATGTAGTTTGTTCACTAAATTAAAAAAAAAGTCGCCAGTAAAATAAAATAGAACAGGAAGCGCGCATTGCCTTAGGCGCAGTTGCTTTCTTCTACGCATCAGAGCAAGTCTCTCCTATATCCGTTAATTCCGGTCGTCGCACTTTGCCGCCGTTTTGTTCTTTATTCGACACCCAACCACAACACTAGCTTCCCTTGCCTTAGAGGCACTGTCCTGTCTTCCTGCTTTCATATATTTTTCATTTTGCATCGCGCTAACCTTGAGGCCTTCCTTCCAGGGGATAAGTGTGGGCTATCAAGATTCTCATGCTGATTTTTCAGTCACCGGATAAAGTGCTGCATTCCCTGCAGCTGGCGATGCCAGGCGTGCAAAAAAGTTTCGGTTTCTTTTTTCTCGAAGGCTACGGGGCCCATTGGTTAATCAGGCGCGACTTATCTGCTGGAAGGATCGGGTGAAGAAGTCCTGCGTGTTGTTAGTCCGGTCAGCAACAAAGAAAAACTATTTTCTACTGTTTGTTTCATCAAAGAAATATTCTCTATATATTGAAATTAGGGGACTCGGTTTTTCCACACAGCATCAGGAGTAAATAGACAAGTAACTTCTTTTCTCAACAGCAAACTATTATAGACTATATCATTTTCTGCGCATAAAAAGACAAGTCTGACTGCAAGGAGAACGAAAAACAGCTAGATGGTTTGGCAGGACGACATGCTTTCCAGCCTCGCATCGTATGCCTCGGAGCTATCGTCTTCTTCCTTTGCAAACCTTTTACCTAGTGGTCGACAAAGCCATGATCTTTCTGTCATTTGTATTCTTTTCATTAGAAAACAGTTTGTAACGGAGAGCGAAGAGTTGTTGCCACCTGCATTATATTTTCACATTTGAATATGGTACCTTGTAAGCCGCAGCGTTTCACAAATAATAGAGCAAAATATTGGGCGAGTTCGTTAATATACATGGTGGAGGGAAACGCATAAAGACGACGACAGGACGAAGTGCATCTAGGACGAGAGTTAAATGCGCACCTTTCTTTGCAGAAGTGTCGATCCATTTCAGGCAACAATAACAATTCATCTCTAAACTAGCGACCATCAGCGCATGTGCCACAAAATTTTTCTCAGATAACCTTGTGTGACGTTGACTAAAAGAGAATACGAGCTTTTACGTCTGCATTGTGGTATTTGTGAAAGAACTGACTTCATTTTCTTATGTTCCTTTTTTATTTTTCTAGTTGGAAAATTTTTCTGTTGACGATTGCTGTTTTGCTGTTCCTTTCTCATTTTTTTTGTTAAGTCTTTCATGGCTTTCAGGAACACATTTTCAATTGAGATTTAGCGCTCATTCGTGTGGTTCTTATTCTTGTTGTCTTTGCGCGCATTTTTACATCACTTCATAAATTTTCTGTGCCGAAAAAATTTCATCCCACAGCGCGCGAGTTTACGCTGGTCGCACTTTTCAAAGCGCTCCGCTCGATCGAGCTCATCTATTAGCGTATGGTTTGGTTTATGGTTTATGGGTGCTTAACGTCTCAAAGCGACTCAGGCTATGAGGGACGCCACAGTGAAGGGCTCCGGAAATTTTGACCACTTGGGGTTCTTTTATGGGCGCTCATATCGCGCAGTACACGGGCGTCCAGAATTTCACCTCCATCGAAATTCGATTGGTGCGGCCGGGATGAAACCAGCGCCTTTCGGGTCAGCAGCCGAGTGCCATTACCACTGAGCGATGAGAGCAGGGCTGATCTATTGGCGTATGTACATTGCCATCAGCAGATATTCATGAGTAGACTCGCAATTTTTTTATTTCTTGCCAGTGATCTGCAGACACACACGTGATGAGGTGTGGCTAGATGCTGTCTACTGCCTTTTTGCCTGGCAGAAACCATCCGTGTACGGTTTTGTTCGAGAGCAAGCCAAAGGGTAACGTAGATGTCTCCTTTTGCAGGGCACTTTAATATACTTCGCCCCGTGTTGTGTCTGTAACTTATGCGAGCATATGCACGCGCGTTCGTTTCTTATCCCCACTCGATGTTACTGCGGCTACAAAACCAACAATTCAACATCCTTGTATTCAGTAAAGAAGTTCCTCTTTCACTAAGCACCCACAAAGGTGAAGGAATGAACAGAAAAAATGGAGAAGAAACAGCGGCGCACGCCGAGAAAAAGTTTGTCCCGTCAGACAGTACCCAGATCGACAGAAGAAACTTAGTGTCTTTTACACGTGTTCTCAGCTGTCAGCGATACCAATATCCGGCAGTTGGGACACTCATGTGCCCCTCTTAACAAGAACCCCTGAAGATAGCAGCAGCTGCTCCTGCTATCTTTAGAGATTCTTGTGTCCATTTGTGGAGGGGTTCTTGTATCCAATTGTGTAACTTGGCTCCAATAATTGTGTTGCTAAACGCGGGAAAACCTTTCGTACAGGCTCTCAGAAAGCACTATATGTCTTGAAGCACTCTGTGCCTTGAATCACTATGTGCACTGAAAAGCACCATGTGCCCTAAATTTAAGCTTATTTGTGGAACAAAAAAAAACCATGCGTATGGCTGCCGTTTATGCGGAATACACGAGGGCGAAATTTGAGAAAAAGCCGATATTTATAGAGGAAAAAATGTGGCAAGTACGCATGTATCAGCAGGCGCCCGTAGTTCAAAAAAAAAGCCTATTAAACTTTTCTCGAGCAGAGCACAAAGGGAAGAAAGCGAGCGTTAACTGTACCATGAAAAAGAAAACGTCTTTGAGAGGGAAACGATTCACCTTGGAGCGAAAAAATCAAAAGAACGCGTTTAGAGGCCTTATAAGCTTGAAAGAAGTGCTTCGCGTTCCCCATGAAGACATCTGCTGAGAGTCATGGAAACACCCTGGCCGAGCAGTCAGCAGCGTTTTTAGTTTTTCGCAGATTCCATCACAGACTATATTTTTAAAGTCTTGCGGTGGGTATGTAGGCTGTAAACTACAGTTTCTGCTGCAGGAGAAATCATTCTGTGGCATCTGCGAATGTGGTCTAGCGTTTTGTGGTGTCCTGCACAGCATATCATGGCTCTGTGAAGCGCAACGGGAATAGTTGTATGCATTTTGCTTGCAGGATGGAGGGGCGGTAGCAGTGCTGTCGTCTTGTATCAGCGGATCTCTAGTAATAGTGCTTTCCCGGGCGGATACCACGGCATTCATTGTGCTACTTATCAGGTCTGCTGCACACTGATATCCCCAGCGGCTGCGGAGCAAGTGAACAAGGCGGCGGTCAGACCTGTGACTCAGCGGAGGGTGTTAAGAATCTCTGGCTCCGGACAGTCTGGCAATGGAATCTGAACCTGGCAACGTTTAAGGCTAGAACCTTATCCAGTGAGGCTAGCCTAGCAGTGCTGCTCGAGGAACTAGCGGGCATTCAACGGGAGGTGATAGGGCTAAGTGAAGTTAGGAGGACAGGTGAGGTGCATTCAGTACTAAAGGACTGGCACATACTGTGCTATCGCTGATTACAGGATATACGAGAACTAGATGTTGGCACTCCTCATTGATCAGGATATAGCTGGCAACGTAGAGGAGCTCAACAGTATTAACGAAAGGGTGGGAGCTATGGTAATTAGGCTTAATAAGAGGTACAAGCCGCAGGCCTACGCGCCTACATCCAGTCATGATGACCAGACCGTTGCAAGCTTTTATGAAGACGTGAAATCGGCAACAAACAAAGTAAAATCACAGTGCACTGTACTGATGGGCGACTTCAATGAGAAGGTGGGCAAGAAGCAGGCTGGCAACCAAGCGGTAGGTGACTCTGGGATAGGTTCTAGAAATAGCAGCGGAGAGCTAGTAGTTGTGTTCGCCTCACGAATACCTTCTTCCACAAACGAGAGAACAGGAAGTGGACCTGGAAGAGCCCCAATGATGAGACTAAAAATGAAACCGACTTCATACTATGCGCTCTACCTGGCTTCGTTCAGAATGTGGACGTCCTCGGAAAGGTGCATTGTAGCGAACACAAAATGGTAAGGTCTCGAATTAGCTTAGATATGAAGAGGGAACGGAAGAAACTAGTGAAGAGGAAGTCCAATAAAGAGCTAGAGATAAGAGGGAAAATAGAGGAGTTATGGATATCGCTGCAGAGCAGATCTTTAGTTTTAAGTGAGTAAGACGATCTTAAAGTTCATACAGTGAATGATAACCTGACAGCTATCATTACGGAGTGCGCAGTAAAAATAGGCAGCACGACTGTTCGACAGGATACCGGCAAGCTATCTTAGGAGACAAAAGATCTGATCAAGAAGCGTCAAAGCATAAAAGCGTCGAATTCTACTGACAGAATTGAACTAGCAGAACTATCGAAGTTAATAAAAAAACGCAAGGTAGCCGACATCAGAATGGTTACTAAGAAAAAAATCGAGCATGCTGTAAAGAAAGGAGGTAGCCTAAATGCGGTGAAGAGGAAGCTATGAATAGGCAAAAACCAGACGTATGCGTTAAGATACAAGGAGATAAATGTCATGCGTTAATAGACAAGGAGAGTAATGTCATTAGCAATATGGATAAGATAGTTAAACTAGCCGAAGAGTTCTACACCAATCCATACAGTAGCCAATGTAATCAGGCATTAAGGATAGAGGCAGTAGCGCACACCAATGCGTCAATCCGCCAGTAACAAAAGAGGAAGTAAAGAAAGCCTCAGGAACAGTGCAAAAAGGAAAAACATCCTGTGAGCATCAGGTAACAGCAGTTACGGAGGGGAGATTCTGCTAGAAAAAAGCTACCCTGTACACACAATGCCTTAGGACCTCGACGGTACCAGTAGCTGGGAAGAATGCAAACTTGATCTGAAATCATACAAAAAGGAGACGCCAAGGACTTGAAAAATTACAGACCAATCAGCTTACTGTCCGTTGCCTGCAAGGTGTTTACTAAGGCAATCGCTAATAGAATCAGGACAACCTTAGACCTTAATAAACCAAATGATCAGGCAGGCTTTCGTAAGGGTATTCCACAATAGATCATATCCACACTGTCAGTCAGGTGATAGAGAAATGCACAAAATATAACCAACACCTATATATAGCCTTCATCGATTACGAGAAAGCATTTGACTCAGTGGAAACCTCCGCAGTCTTAGAGGCATTGCGGTATCAGGCTGTAGAAGAGCCTTATGTCAAAATACTTGAAGATATATATAGCAACTCAACAGCTACCATAGTCCTCCATAAAGTCAGCAATAAAATTCCAATAAGGAAGGGCGTAAGACAAGGAGGCACGATCTCGCCGATGCTATTCACCGCCTGCTTACTGGAGGTATTCCGAGGCCTGAATTGGGAACAGCTGGAAATAATAGTTAATAGAAAAAAACCTAAATAATCTGCCAGTCGCTGATGACAGTGCCTCGCTGAGTCACTCAGGAGATGAACTGCGAATCATGATCAATGAGTTAGAGAGACAGACCAAAACGGTGAGTCTAAAAATTAACATACACAAAACCAAGTTAATGTTCAACACTCTAGCAAGGGGACAGCAGTTCGCAATTGGTAGCAAGGTGCTGGAAGTGGTAAAGGAATATGTCTACTTAGGGCAGGTAGTGAGCGCTGATCCTGATCATGAGAGGGAAATTACAAGAAGAATAACAATGGGGTGGAGAGCATATCACATGTTCTCTCAGGTCATGTATGGCATTTTAGCAATATTCCTTAAGATAAAAGTATAAAACAGCTGTATTTCACCGGTACTCACCTACGGGGCTGAGACGTGGATGCTAACGAAAAAGGTTCAGCATAAGTTAAGGACAACACAGCGACTATAGAAAGAAAAATGATAGGTGTAACGTGAAGAAACCGGAAGCAGGAAGAGTAGGTGAGGTAACAAACACGTGTTAATGCCATCCTATTTGAAATCAAGAGAAAGAATTTGGCTTGGCTAGGACATGTAATGCGAAGACAAGATTGCCGCCGGTCCTCAGGGGTAACGGAGGGGATTTCAAGAGAAGGCAAGGTTAGCAGTGTATGTAATGCGAAGGCAAGATGACCGCTGGTCCTGAATGGTAACGGAGTGGGTCCCAAGAGAAAGCAAGCGTAGCAGGGGGCGGAAGAAAGTTAGGTGGGGGGGGGGATGAGATTACGAAGTTCGCAGGCATAGGTTGGGTGCAGCTGGCAAAGGACAGTGTCAAATGGAGAGACATGGGAGAGGTCTTTGCCCTCTAGTGGGTGTTGTCTGGCTGATGATGATGATGATAATGATGAATATACGTTGAACGCGACAGCGTTAAGGACCGCCTATTCCGCGCGTCGGTGTCGGCGTCGTCGGCGTCGGCATCTGCGTTGTTGACCTTGAGTGAACGATCCCTAATAAATCCCCAGAGGAGCAGCTTAGAAGGTAAGAGGGCCGGCTAGGCCGCATACACATGCGTTGTCATCAGATCAACCGGCCCACCGGATTGTGAGCGAATCGCAAAGCTTGTCAGGTTGCAGTTAAATTAATGATTTTGAAGCTAAAATTAAACTACGACAGGTTTTCAAGAGGGTACTCTCAGTGCATCCTTGAAAAAATTGGGTCGCACAATCCCTACGGGTGGCTGTGATTGGAGCAGCCTCCTGCCAGTGCACTGGCGCATCACTTAACCGCTGCCCCACTGCGCTGGTAGCGGTATCGCCGCCATTTATGAATGTTAAGTAGAGAATGAGCAATTCTGCATGTATGGACATTAAACCACAAAATGCTTCGCGTCATGCCCTTAAGGCAGAGCTTAAGCGCCTCCTGCAATTGAAGAATCACCACCTGCTTTCGCACGTCTGCTTGGTTTAGATAAGTTAAACCCGTACCAATTTTTTAACCAAAGACTGCTTGGCAAGAGCAACCTGGGACGCAGAGCACCCACAGGTGGCACTGCCTGCCATTTCAGGGCAGCGGTATACAGCTTAACCGCTTCGCCAGTGCGCCAGGAGCAGTATGAGGACTCCCAATGATATACGAGTGTAAAACAGAAATCGACCAATTCTTCATATTTGGCAGTTAACCCACTACGCTATCGCGTCATACCCACAAGAAGGAAATTAAGTGTCCCCTCCAACTTTTCCAGCCAAGCTATATACCTCTAACGTCCAAGGAAATTGTCGTTGTCAGCAAAAACAGGACGCGACAGCGCGTTGCAGCGTTCCCAAGGAGTTCATGGAACGCCATTGTCCTTTAGGCGCGACGCCTTGGCCGTTGGACAATTTAAGGAAAGGAAATATATCTTGGTAGACATCTGAACTTTTTCGTAAGGCCGGAAAGTGAAATGATAATAGGTTTTAAGGAAAGCAAATGACGCCTGTCTCACATATCTTGGTGGACACCCAAACCGCGCCGAAAGGGAAGGAACATTTCCGACGTGCGGTGCCGACAATTACAACTACGCGTTCCGCTAAACATTTGGTTTGCAGCTGCTTCGGAAGGGGTTGACGTCATTCGAAGGCCTCGTGTGAAGTGCAAACAGCATAATGTTTGATAACGGCGCCTGCTAACAATGCGAAGCACGTTCCTTCTCTTCGCATGTGTTTTCTGGTGAAGATTACGGTTGCGTTTTCGTGTCCTTGTCGTAGGCAAAAAACTCCAGGCTAAAAATTGAATGCACAAAGCGTATGTAATAAATGAGCAATTACTCATTGCCATCAACCTAAGCGCAGCTATGCCAACATTGCTCCCTTATTACAAACATACTCCACCTTGGGGGATTCCCCTAAACATTTGACCAACACAAAGCATATGTTCTTTGAAATTAGGCATACAGCATGCAGCTCAAGTATACAGATAACTTGTCTCTGGTTTCACTCTTTCTAGAGCCACGTGTGCGAATTTTCAAGTGGCATCGCAATGGGTAATTGGGTGTCGTTTCACAACTTCGCTGTCCAACCACCTTCATATCGGGGATTAGATCCACATTTTTTGTTTACTCGTCCAACATAAAGTCACTGGCCTGGCAGTGCCTCCTTCCAGAGGAGCAGGTTCCTGCTTTACTCGAAGATGCGCCACAGCTCAGTAACACATATATAGTGTAGACGTTGTTGGCCAGCTGAGTGAACTATAGCGGTCGCCGATGCGGCGTAACGGCAACTGCCGCTTGTAACGGCAACTGCCGCTTGTAACGGCACCTGTCTCCGTCTTGGAACGACGTGTTTCGAGGGAGTATGTTTCTTTGCTGTTCCCGCAAACATGAAGAACCAAGATGGTGTGCTCCGTGTTGTCCAGTGAACAAGCAACTAAATTTTATACTAGTGTAAGTTGCTACGCAGAAACTTAGGGGCGTAGCGTGTAGTTCTGATAGCACGGCAGCTTAAAGGTGAGCGTTTTTGTTCCTCTCTTTCTCGAAATAACATCACTCGCCCAACAGATCAAAAACGAAGGAACACTTTGCTGCTTTCCTGATGGCAACAAAAGAAAAATCGCTCGTATACCTACAGACGTCATAACTTACACCATTTGTTGCTTACTTCTTGATACGGGTAACTTTCGCTTGAGGGTCATTACAGAGAGGAAAACCACGCAATTAAGTTTACGCCTCATAACGTGAAGTTATACGCCCGTGGCACAAAGTGTCAATTGAAAGATGATCAAGCTCCGAGTTCCCATCTAAAGAAAGAGAATGAAACAAAGCGTGGTTTTGGGTGGTGAATTAATAATTAGGAAACAGCGAAATTCAAATATTTTAAGCTTAGTTTAGTTTAGTTTAGTTTAGTTTAAGGGGATTTAACGTCCCAAAGCGACTCAGGCTATGAGAGACGCCGTAGTGAAGGGCTCCGGAAATTTAGACCACCTGGGTTTCTTTAACGTGCACTGACATCGCACAGCACACGGGCCTCTAGAATTTCGCCTCCATCGAAATTCGACCGCCGAGGCCGGGATCGAACTCGCGTCTTTTGGGCCAGCAGCCGAGCGTCATAACCACTCAGCCACCGCGGCGGCTGTAAAGATTTTAAGCGATTTAAAGGGATTAACAATAAAAGTATATTTATTGAGCCCATTTTGAACAACAACTGAAACATAGACTATAAAAAATTCCAAAAGAAGGAAATGATGACGCCGAATCCAGATGAAAACTCCAGAGCCGTTTTTAACATAGTGTCTTCTCGATTTTTTTTTGTTGTATACACGTTGTCCAGGAGGACAAACTTGAGCAGTTTTATTATCTTTTTTGGTGTGTATAACAATCTAACTTCGGAAATTTTTTGATCCTTGAGTTCACATCGCTTCTAAAGGTGCAGCTGCTTCTCTAATGTCTAAAACATCCTTCGTCTACTGACGCATTCTGCGAGGTTTCCGAGCAGCAGCGTATCAGATGTTTTTTCCATCACTGCAGACGTTTCGCAAGCGCTATCATCGCCGGCTATCTGTAGTTAATTTCATCAATAGATATGCTAAAGGTATGCTGATAACTCTTATCACGTCGATACTATATGTCAGGAAAGGGAGCGCATAACTCCGCATGGACTATTCTGCTTTTGACGCTTTTTTTATGTTTTAGGATACTTAATCCTTTCATGGTATGAAAGTAGCCAACGTCCGACGAGACGAAGGAAACGAGAGCGGAAATGACGCCGCTTTTTGCTTTTGTCATCTACACAAGGAGTTAGGAGGTAAAAATAACGATGTTGTTCTAAAAGACATCTCGCTCTAGAGAATGAACCCACAGCGCATCTCAAATGTTTGGTTGGCTATGTTATTGATTGTCATCAAAGGTTTTGCCATTTAGCTCGGTCGCCTACCGCTGCACTCCCATATGGTTCGGAGGGGCCGGAGAGACAAACTACCCCAGAAGGGTACTTTCTTAAGCTAGAGTTCCCGTGTTCAAGAGGTAAAGGCAGAGCGCAACTCTTACAGGACGACAGGACGCGACTGAGAAAGGACAGGACGATATGCCGGTCTACTTCCTTTGTCCTGTCTCAGTCGCGCAGTGCCTTTCTAACACTTCATCCCGCGTGCAAAAAGAGGCTCGAACAGGTGACCAGCGACAGAGGCATGTCTTATTAACCGCTGGACGTAGACGTGAGGGGTGGGCAAGGGCTATCAAAAACAGATCTTGGGACTATGGGCAATGCATGGCCGCAGAAATAAATCAATGATCACGCCAGGCAGGACACTAGGAGTACGAGTTGTGCAAAGTTTGATAAAATACGTTGCCCATGCATACAAAAGATGGTTTTGATGCGTCGTTGATAATTTTAACCTTGATGGAAGCAGAGCAGTTCCAAATGCAGTGGGATTTAAAATGATACGTTGCAAGGCTGAATATAAGCGACAGAGGAACAAAGCGACTGAGAAACTTAGGCACAGTGCCGGCTTAGATAAGTGCAGTGACAATGTCAAATCTTAAACAGCGCAGTGCTGCGGGTGCTGCCTGCAGGGCCGCTCATGTGCCGCGGATGCTGTGTTCCTTCCAGCAAACTAACAGGGCTCGGTGTATCAGAGCTCTGCCGGAGGCTTGCTTTCTATTATATGTCAAACGTCTTTAGGACAACGGCTTCTCGTTTGAGCCGCATAATGTAGTCATCATTTTCTATTAAAGACCCAAAGGCATTGAAATGTCAGGATTAGTTTTCTCCTCCAGGTAGAGGAGCTCACAGCTTAAGGTGTGCTTGTCATGCTTTGCTACACGGAGCATTCTAAAGAAATTCATTCCATAAATGGACGCTGAGGCCTGAAGACTTTTGACGTGGTATGTAGAGTCGGGGTCAAGAGTCTTAGGACCACGTGTTCCTCAACTGAGGCCAAAAGCTCTATTAATGGCCGTCAACTCGAGACCACACTTGTGTAGAAGAAAGAGCAAACATTTTGACTTTCATTTCCAGAAGTGCGGCCTCCAGCCGCAAGCTATCGGCTGCGTTTGAGAAACATGTGGTAAACAGACTTGTGGCCCCGACTCTACATAGCTGATCTTACACACGTCCGTAAGCACCAACTTCTTCCAAGAAAACTGTCTGTCTCATGCTATATACCCCTCGAGGCCATGGCTGTGAAGAAGAGAGGTAAAGAAACGGCGTGCAATTGCCGAAGGTGGACCTCGTAAGGGAACAAATAACACCAAAATAAATAGTGAATAATGGAAGCCGAACTGCTTACAAGACCCCCGGCACGCATCGCGAAGAAGAGCCAGTGAAAGCCACAACCCTCTTAATGAGCAGTGACTCCGCAGGGAGCATCCGAGCGGCCTCCAGCCGACAGCTGCCAGTGGAGACCACCCTGCCGGTCGCGTGTCCCGTCTGAAAGCGTAACAGAAAATTTCGTCAGGCAACCGTCCGGGGAAGGAAGAGCGTCCCGTGGGCATTCAGCGATTTCGGGCGGATCGTGCCCCGTGATCGATTGAAGAGAAAAGTTGTCAAAGGAAGACGTTTCTACGTCACCTGCAGAGCGTTACACTTGTTTTATTCTCTTCACTACCAACCACGTGCTCGCGTTTCTGTAATTCCGATGCGCACAAGACGCCGAACTGCAAGGAAGGCCAGGGGAGGCGTGAACGTCCTGATAATCTCCGAATGTCACGTTCCCTGCTCTGCAACTGGAACAACTTCGGCGGACCCTAGTCCTAGGCCCCTCAAGGGTATATACATTTAACTATATATCAAACACAAGAGTGCTCTCCCCAGCACCACCTTTAACCATGGCGACGCTGGCGTTACGTTTGTTAGACTGGCGATGTTAAGGGGAAAGCCGTCGACAGTAGATGGAGAACTATGAGAAAAGCAGGTGATCATAATGGTCCTGACCAGACTGGCATAATCAAGACCCTCGTTATCGTATGAGACGAGAGAGGTGAAGAGGATGACTGGTTCATTGAAAACTTTGTAAATGGAGTTACCGGATTTTTTAACCAAGAGAAAAGTTTGGCAGTATTAGAATTCTTTGTTCCTGCTCTTGCCTCGAGAGAGAAATTAATAGAGTGGTAATTTATACATGCGATAATTGGCTGTCTTTTATTTGTCGTTAAATTGGCATAAGTGAACGTCAGTGGACCTCAGCAAAGGTCCAACGAAAATATTTCGAGCTTGATTCTACGTAGACCTGAACTAATCGATTACAAAATGAGGGTTGTGGAACGTATGCAACCTTCTGTTGCAAAAGTTTGAAATAAAAAGTTTTTGATTTGTGAGGGTTTAACGTCCCAAAGCGACTCAGGCCATGAGGAACGCCGTATTGGAGGGCTCCAGAAATTTCGACCACCTGGGGTTCTTTAACGTGCACTAACAACGCACAGTACACGGGCCTCTAAAATTTCGCCTCCATCGAAATTCGACCGCCGCGGCCGGGATTGAACCCGCGTCTTTCGCGACAGCAGCCGAGCGCCATAACCACTGAGCCACCGCGGCGGCTAGAAACAAAAAGTGTCCTCTACTAGTGCATTTCTGGAAGTAGACAACTACAGCAAACGGTTTATTAATCACTGAAGAAATTAGTTTTTTTCTTATTAAGGCGAATTTTTTGAATGATTTTAAGAATAGGTCCTTACAACGTCGTAGAGAACTAGCCTTGACACTGACGGTCCGGGCCTAATACGTGGTGAAAGCGACAATTTTCTGCGCAAACGAATTTTAACCAATGAATAAGGTGGCTTAATAATATGTTTTCATTCAATATATTAAAGCTTTTTAGAAAAATTATATATTCACTACTTCAGATCAGGATTTTAACCTTTGAATTTGGAAAAAAAATGCAAGATATCTTGCATTTTTTTCAAAATATTTTTTTACAGACTGTTCGAACTTCCTGCAAATTAAACACAACACCCTACAAGGTGAAGCAATTTGCCTAATCGTGCACATAAATTGAAAATCACAGCGCTTTTTTCAAAACAAATACAATAAACAAGGCCGGTTTTTGCAGAAATAGGTATACGCATAGCTTATAAAGCTTACCTGCCAAGAAAACGAAAGGGCTCGAGAGCAACCACACTTACATTCCCAATCCAGTGGTGTCTCCGTACTATGCAGCCTTGACTTCTTTCTGAACTGTTTCCTTTATATTTATTTTTAGATACCCCCCTCCCTCGACCCTCGCCTAGCATTCTCCGCTTTGTATTCCTTCTCTTGCAAACATGTGGCTTCTGCTAGCAGAACAGGTCCTGCTTTTCCAAGTGAAGAGCCAGAAGGCTGCGTGAAGTGAAAAGAGCACAGGTCCCGACACAGCGATCAGAGCACTAAAAAACAAAGGTGCAAGTGCGTGAACAAGCTATGCAGAGGAAAGCCAGAGGGCGTGTCCTTGGTCACCCCAAACACGCGAGCCTGGTGTGAGTGCAATCGATCCGTAGCCGCAGCGAATCGCTCTCTTCCGCAAGCTTTGCCAACATCTGGAGTCGTCGTTTTGCTCTCTGCAGAAAAAGAGTGGTTGATCTTTTTCTTTGCTTTCTTTTTGTTGTTAGGCTTCACGCTAAGGCTTCCTTCTTGTGGACAGCCACAGCGCGTGCTTAACCCAAGGTGGTCTGATCATCCTGTAAGCAGCATGCCTCTCGTGAAACTGGGCGGTGCATTCTCGAAAGCCCCACAAATCACAGAGATGAAAAACGAAAAGAACAGTTGATGGCTAATATTTTAATAGGCGAGCGACTTGAAAAGGTCTTGCGATTTGGCAAATAGTGCGCATTCCATATTCGCGTTAAGGTGCGCACTTTCACGCATACGATAAGGAACAATGGGAATTGTGACTTCAAACTGCGGTCTGCTTAAGATTATTTTTTTATTATTTGCATGACAGACAAGTAGTTACCTGCAATTGCTGGCTGGACACAAGGGCGGAATGAAGGGCGTGCAGAAAGGGTCCTGTTTGGCTTACACAATATATGGAACTCGAAAGAAGTAACATTTCTGATAAAAATTTGTTAGAGGGCTCGCACACCATTCGGTGCTCGAAAATGGCGACGAAAATTAATGTCATGATTTTTTATTCGTCAAGAAGAAGTCCCTAATCTGCTGAGCACAAAGAATACGGAAGTAGGATGTATGTCATTTTTTAAAGGGTGTCCAGTGGCTGAAGATATGGAAGGGATGAGTTGTATTAAAGCGTAGAGGTTTTTGTTACGATTTAAGCACACAATGTACTTTCAATAGGGCTCCTTTCGAATGGGCCCCCGCAAAGATGCTGTGCTGACCAGTAAGAGACTCGCTGATGCCAGGAGCCGGATTCTGGTTTGTCGCGGTGCGATGCAGACCCACACACAAGCTCTCACATTCTTGGACCGACGACACCGCCCCTGATGACCGATCTCATAGTAAATATTCCTAAGATATTTTTCACTACCATGCTATAACATTGGTCTCTCCTCCTACCCTTTCTCCCCGATACGAGAAAGATTATGTAATTTTTTCAACAATATTTTTGTTGTCTTATATTGAATTCAAGGCAGGTTAGCGAAGCAAGAAACTTAGATAGCCCGTACTGCATGACAGCGCTTGAATGCCCGTAAAATGAGACAGCTATGGCGACCGAAATACCTGCACAGCATGGAAAAACTGCCGACGCAATTATAGTTTTAAAAAGCACATTTACACAAGCAAAGCGAGAGAAGCGCCACCGTTGCAAACTGCACACGCTCTTCTGTTTAGCCTGTCGCTGTCATCAACATGGAATCATCAATGGTCAATGCAAGTGTTGTGCTGATCCATCTTTCTCAGATGTTCCCGGTCCCGGTTCCTGATATCTCTAGACATTTCCTTCAATTTCGAAGAGCAAGCACGTGCGTCCTCTAAAAGTATGGCGGACACTTACTTCGCAGTTGTCTCCGGCGCCTCGCGATGCGCTCATTTGTTTCCGGGCGTTGCGGATTTCGCTTTGCCTTTTATGCAGATGTTGTCCTTCTTCCTCAAATGAGTATAACCGTGAAACAAAGAGACGCCGTGCGAAACTTCCCGATGAAAGTCAACAAGCATTCGTCCGTCGCGCCTAAGATTAACTCCATCGTAATTTCCTGTTATTTTAATCTCATTTCCTCTATTACACTTGGACGTCGACTAGTGCTGAGCCGAGAAGCGGACTGAACAAGACGTTTTCCTGGATTCCTATCAATTTTGTGCAATATACATCCTGCGCTGCGCGCCCACAGTCGGCATCAGCTGATAAACGTTGCACGGAGTTCAACGGTGTCAATGCTCCGACGGACTGCTCCGCAAGCATCAGATCTCAAGTGATGAATATGCAAGGTTGATCCACCGAGCTCCTGCAGTGTGTCGACATGAGAACGCGAAGTTATCGGGAGATAATTCTAAGAAATATTGCTCGAGAACGTCGTCACAACACCGATACGGCCACGAACGTCACCTGTTTTACTGGTATAAAGTGAACATTTTAGTTTTTGGTTCTTCGTTGTTACTATCCTTTCAACAGAATTTAAAAAAAAAAACAGGCGTCTGCCACCTTTCACGCATTGATGACACAGTGGACTCATTCTGCAATGCCAAGTGCGTATCGTCTATGAATTTAAGGAACCATTGCTTACAGTTCGTGCTGACGGAGGAAATCAATCGACTAGTCACCATGTTCATCACCCAAGACACCCTGTTCCCGTCCAAGGTGATGCCACTTCGACCTTGCTCCACGCCTGCAACGTTTCAGCAATTCATAGAGATGTTATCGGGCGTCAAGTGAGCAACCTGCCTCTGCTACATATGTAGGCCGCGCCGTAGCCTTCGCGACAAGCTTTGACGAACTCCTAAAAAGGCTGCAATCAGTATTTGACGCAACCAAATGTTTTGGACCTGCCCTGAATTAAGAAGTGGCTCCTCGCATCTTGTTGGCTTTTGTTTCGAGGGCTCACTGCCAGCAAAGACGGAGTATGCCTTGATCCACAAAAGACAGCCGCTAACGATTCATGTTAGCAACCTGTCAGCAGATATATTTAGTTGTGTTCCTATTTCTGGCTTTTAGTTTAACACTCTTCCTGTACTGCTGAGGTCTTCACGCGACCTGACGAAACGAAATGACCCATCTGGATAAGAAGCGCCGCAGTTCGAACCCTTAAAAAACTTCAACGCTACATGCAAGCTCCAGAAGTCCTCGTCCACTTGGATGGCGGCTTCTAAATTTATTTACAATTCAAGGGCATGCTTAACAGCGATGCGTTACCAAGAGCATATCTTTTCCATTTTTTATTTACCTGGACCTCTGGCGGAAGAGTAACTTTTGAAGCGACAACGTCACTGTTGCATTGACTCCGCGATATCCTGGACCTAAAGTTCTCTCCTGTGCTACGGGAATTTTGTGTATAGTTATGTTAACCTCTACTAGAGGGCGCCACGGGTGGCCCTAGCTGTGTATATATTGCTGCGACTAATCTATTAAACGGTCTTCTTCGTTCGGCTACTGGCGTCATGCTCGTTTGGCTGGCTGCTGCTCCGCGTGTGGCAGCCGACGATACAACAAATTTTTTTCACAACAATTTTCTGCTGAGTGTTCTTCCCTATGCCCTAGTTTTGTTTGCCATCGCATGTAAAAGCTATTAAAGAAATGGCGGCCGCTAGCTTGCCTTCTTTGCATGGCATTGAAATGCTGACAGCGCGCCAACTAAAACCACATACAGCGTCCCAATTACCGCTTTTCACAAGAAATTTTTCGCAGCACTGTTCGACGTCTGGCCTCTTCGTCGCACTGTGGCGCTCTCTTCCTTCACCAAGTCCGTCTAGTCGTCTATCTGCAAATCAAACACGTTCTCCGATAGACTGAATGCTCGGGACCATACTGGACAGAAAATGTATTCTGTACCAGCTTTCTCTTGTTTTTCCGCCCAATTGCACGCTTTGGATAGCGCCGAAAGTATGACTAGCGCGTTTTCATCCGGCTGTATAACTTCCCGTTGAGAGTCCCAAATGCTCTCTAGAATTCACTCGCAAGTTTCCCTTTGAATACAAAATTAAATACAGAGCGCTGGCGCTGCCCATTCCAGTACTGCGCACTCTCATAGATTGACGATTCTGGTGTCTCGCACTGGGATGAGCGAATCGCTAATGACAACCAGCGGCAAAGCAATAGAGCTTTGTTCGGCGCCACTTTCTCTCTGCCGCCCTGTGTCTTTTCCACTTTAATGGGGTGCCTAGTTAGTGGGAGGGAGGAGTAAGCGCATATTTCCGAACGTGGTAAATTATGAGGCGTTGAAAATATCGTTCAATCAAAGCGCTGCGTTTGTCTGCTTCGAAATCTTTATAGAAAGCTTGTTTCGCGCTGGTATGCTCATGCGATGAAAGATTGGCCCCTTGCAAGGCACTGATTGTCAGACTCATCATTGTCACAGGTGTGCAGAGACCCTTTTTATCAATCTGAAGCTGAACAGCGTTTTAAACTTTTCACTTGACGGGAGCATACATATTTCTTTGTTTTCCAGTATTCTATTCTTATTTATCGCGTTAATGTAAAAAATAACACTAATTTTGATGTGATGGACGAGGTGAAGGCTACGCAGGTGAATATATTAGCTTTACAGTGTGTTATTGCCGTTATGATGGCTCTGTAGGGCATAAAACTTTGGTCAAGTCACAGCAATGCCCTCTGGCAGAAATCTTACACGTCAAGAACGGGAAGAGACATTACTCCCAAAGAAGTTGTGAAAGAAGTTGTGAACGCCTACTATCAGGTGATGACAAATTTTACTCTAGTAGCCTCACGTCAGTGATAACTCACATTTTAAGGTATTTTAATGTTATGCACAATGCTCCTATAAAAGTGCAATGTCATACAAATCAAAACATTCTGACAGACCTATAAAAGTGCAATGTCAAACAAATCAAAACATTTTAATGTTATGCAGAATGCTCCTATAAAAGTGCAATGTCATACAAATCAAAACATTCTGACAGACCTATAAAAGTGCAATGTCATACAAATCAAAACATTCGACAGAGCTCTGTCAGAATGAAGTAGGATCTGAAGCGCCATGTTTTTCCAATTGTGGTTGGGGTTCTTTTGTACCCGAAATTAAAGCGCGGAATCTAGTACTTCCAACTGCAACGCTTCATCAACTAACAGTTCTAAGACGACTGATATCGCACGTTTTTCAAAACGTCGCGAAGTGCAGTTTGCCTGCCACATATTTATTAATTTCTTCCTGTCATCCTGTAGTGAACGCTTAAATACAGATCTCAGTATGTTTATTCCACTTTTATAAATCACTGAATTTGCAAAAGGACTTTCGAACCACAAGTGGAGGCTTGTTTCAGGCCCAAAAATTAAATATACATAATTACAATTGAAAGGTAGGAAGCAGAGCAGTATTGTGAGAATAGCTCTATCACTTCGTAGGTATACAGAATCAAAACAAACAAGTTGTAGACAACTTAGTTTTCGACGTTCAACACAAACGCAAACTGGACACCAAACTTGCAAGTTGGGCGGAGAGAAGATAACTCGTGGTCCATTAGGATAACTGAATGGATTCACAGGGAAGGGAAACGAACGCAGAACACAGTGACAGAGAGTGCGGTGGGCTAATGAGGTAAGGAATTTTTGCGATAAGGCAGCGGCCGCCGGTACTAGAAAGAGAAAACTGCACATTACTAGGAGAGACCTTTCTCTTACATTAGGCGTATTTTGGGCACTTCTAATCTTGGTGACGTTGACGACGACGATGCTAATGCATGTGCGCTGTTTTCAGCCTCAGGACGTTATCATCATCACTATCGTCATTATTTTCTTCCGATGAAATTTTCGCCGTCACAGGTGTGAACATTATATTTTTCTTTACTTTCTTTTTTCTTTGCAGAATTCTCTTCACAGAAGGCTCCCAGAAAGGCCAGCACTTCACGGGAGAACTGAATCATGTATCGGGAAACCTCGGAGACGTAGCAGGAGTGGGCTATTTGCGATCGATTGCTCATGAGACTTCTCGGTTCAGGCGGGGTCTGACAACACCTAGTCACTTGGGGCAACGGCCCGCGCTATGGTACTGCCGGCTGTGTAGTGCGGTCTGGCACTGGGCACGCAGGCGATAGCATGCACGTTGGGGAATTATTCGCAAAACTGTCACATGCCAAATCGGTTCTTTAGTTCTCTCTCAATGGCGCCGTTTGGAACTAGACTGAACGCTTGCGGCTAGAAACTGGTCGCTTCAAAGGCAAGCTTGTATATACCGCATATGGCATGCAACCAGCGAAAATCACGCGGGGTTAACGAGAAAATGTAGGTAACCACACGCTGTACTAATTACGAGGTTCATGTTTCGACGCAATTTTCCGAGATACAAGGAGATGCAACCGCCCAAACCAGGAAAATCCGAAAACCCAGAAAACAAAATATATCGAACTATATTCGTTTGCCAAGAGCTGAGGGCAACTTACTCTTCATTTTTAAAACTCTAAACGAATGTAACTGTGAGGACTCCGTAAGTAGCATGCAAATTATAGCGTTGGTAAGAGCGCGCTCAACACGTCATCATTAGTGCTCACGAAAGTGCATTTACTACGAGGGTATCTGTCGAATAAAGCACTCATTCAGGTCTCAATCTTCAAGACTCGGAAGCATTTCTCTCACCGTGTGGCACCGACCTGTCTGGCGGCCTTGCCCGCTGAGAAGAGGCCTTGATTCGAAGCTCACGCCTCCGTGTCACCCTCACCCCGGCGGTAACCTGGTCGCAGACGGCACAGTATCATGCCCTTTCGGTGACTCCTGCCCCTTTTGTCCCTCTCCTGTCTAGCAGTCGGACTCTAAACATTTGCTTTGGACCGGCCTCTCTTTGCGTTCTATCCGACAATAACACCTCCGGTGCGGATTACCCCCAGGCCGTCCACCAGGTGTAGAAGAGTGGATTTTTGGGCCCCACCACCGGACATTACTGAACTTCCTTCCAGAGTCGGGTGTGTACCTATATTTGTAAATTGTAAATAATACATTATGCCAGCAGGCACACTGTCGCATTAAAAAAGTATAATGTGGCTTATTCATTGCGCTGTGGAACGTGTGCACCATTGGGTGCACTTATTCTACAAAGTATGACATTCCCTGATAGTCGGTCCCACATTATCCCTCACTCATCTGCGGCATTTCTCGCTCTCTCGTGGCCTACCGCCGCTCTTCCCTCCCGGCCACCTCCGAGAGGCAGCGCAGAAGCGACGGGGAGGCCTCCTCATCATTATGGGGGTTGTTTTCCTTCACCCCTCGGCTCGTCGGCGGCCCCGCGGGCCGTGCACGCAGCAGGCGAGTTGAAAGCGAGACGTCGGACTCAGCGGACGGAGGCTGCAACCCCTCGTCGGCCCAGGTGACTAAATTGTTTCCCGTGCCTCTGCATGCCCGCTGCCTGCGCGCAGCAGAGGGAGGCCATTCGTACTCATAGGGAGGTCCCAATAAACGGTTTTGCCTGAAGGCTATTCTTCGATGTGTTGTTATTCACAGCCACAGCTGTGGTTCGAGTTAGCGTAGTGGTCCTTGGCGATCAGTTCAGACTCGAAACCGCGCTAGAAACCCCACATTTGGTGTCCAACGTGGGGCTCCTCTCGAGTTTCAGTCGTGGTCCTAGCTCACTAAGAGCAACATGACAAGCCCACTGTACGGGCTCCCGGATCTCATGAGGTTGGCCGATGTCTGATGCGAGGCTTGGGAGCTCTCTAGCATGGTGTTGCTGCCCACATCGAAACCTACCGCAGATACGGCACCGCGAGGTCCGGCGGGGCGCGATGCGCAAAGCCGCAAGAGCGACTGGTGTCCGAAATATAACGCCATGAATTCCTCGTGTGAAATTCGGTCTGGAGCGGCCACATGTCTGCGGTACCAGAGTTCCGTTCTGCTGAACATGTCGCCAAGCTCTCCCGTAGATGAGCTGGTTACGTGCCAGGCACTCCCAGCCGGCACTTAAAGCCCAAGCCAGGTGGCAATGGCAACCAAACGCTGCGTAATGTCTCAGGTGCACCCCCATTTGCGGTTTGCCAACCAAGTTTCTAACCAGGAGATCCTGGGCTACTCTTCAAGCCACCGCCAACTGGCGACGGCTACTGCTCGCTCTACTAGCACGAGAAGGTTTAAGGACTAGTGAAATTGCGCTTTTGCAACTCTTTCTCTTATATCCTTCACAAAATTGTACATTTATGCAAATAAATTTATTTACCCATTTCAACTTCTGCGGACACAGTCGGGTCAGGAGGCCTAACTGCGTCAATGCCCGCAGATGCGGCAAGTGCTCCCCGTAACTTGGCTGAGGCTGACGCAGTGTACCTTGCTTTGGGATGTCCCGAGCAGCACTACAATCTACCTCAAGTTGGCGAATGCTACATTTTCCCCGCCCCACAGACAAGCCGGCGAGTTGGCCCCAGTATATCAACGCCCGCAAATGCTGCATGCGCACCATGACAGATGGCTGCAGAGTGCGCTGAATATACGGCGGAGGGAGAGAAAATCGCAAGCGTTTTCGCAACCGCCTTCCAACTGCTATCGCAACTGACGCGCTTGCATGGCGCTCGGATCGGATCGGAGGGACAAAGCCAACTTTCAGTGGCTACAGCGACAAGCAAAGCTTAAAAGACTTTCTGATGGGGCTACGCCAGTATACAAGCTAGCGAGAGCGACATTCTGATTCGAGTTCTCCCAGCCGCAGTCATTGATCAAGCGCCTTGGTGGTACCATTTGGCCGGCCACAAAGCGGGCAAAATGGCTGACTTTCGACGCTTGTTCAGGGAAGAGTTTATTCCGTAAGACTGCAAGCTACGTATGCGAAGAGACCTAGAGCTGCAGATACAGTGCCCAGATGAATCCCTTGTAAAATTCGCACGAATAATGCAAGAACTCTAAGAATATGTAGATCCCGGAGCTCCGAGTTCTGAACAAGTGGAACGCGTCATCCGACAAAACCACCCCACCTTTTCCCTCTACTTGAGAGGCTGCGGAGGAAGCGATTTGAAAGAGCTTACCACTGAAGCGCGCCGAGTCTAGGCCAAAAGATTTCAGCGGCCTGTAAATACCGGCCCCCACCGCCGTGCTCAGAAGTGCCTGGAGGCAAGGTGTCGGATCATTAACGGGCACGGGCACAAGGTTAATGGGTGAGATTACTTCAATGGCGGCTCAGTTCACGAGCGAGCAGATGCTGTTCGAAATATGTAATCGGATCCCTGGGTACCTACAGGTATGACCTGCGTAGTGCCAATGCAATACCTCCGGAGATCTGCGTGGTACCGCTGCAAAAGCCGGTACCTTCTCAGAAAGCACCCACGGAGGTCAGTGTATACGGTATGATGGTCGTAGTGCCTCATAGACCCGCCAATCGTCGCAGTTCGGAAATCTGTGCATTGCTTTAATTCTGGCCAGAGTGGTCATATAGCCAGAACCTGGTGCTCGAGATCGAGAAACGAGGAGCGCCAACGGTTGCAGCACCGGTGGAGGCTACTAATTTTCTAAAACTCATCCCTATCACGCCCGCATTCAGAGTTACAGAAGAAACTAGCACGATTGCTCGCAGTTGCGTGGGCAAACCTCTAGGACGCTATTGGATACGGCGGCAAGCATCGCACTAATTGGAGACGAGGTGGTTTCCCAGCTCTGGTGGAGGTCCATTCGGTTGCGCTATCAAAGGACGTCACTCCAGCTAGCTAGAGGAGAAGCACGATCCGGTGGTGATGGCGGAAAATGGCGGAAAGTATTCAAGCGCCGACCAATTGTTAAAATAGATGACGTTTCGACCCCGGCTTACGGGGGCCTTGTTCACAATGAAAGAAAGACAGGAGTGAAGGTAGGTTATATAGGTTTCATGGTATGACGCAAGCAGCGGGAGTATATCGGGGGTAGATTGCCTTCGTTGCGATTAAGCGTGTTTGCCGTCGTCTGAATATAAAAAGATTCTAGGTAAAGCTTTGACGTCTTGCTCTTTTCTTTTCCGATTATCTTCGCGCCGTCCCAGTCGATCTCATGGCCCTCGGAGATAGCATGATCAGCCAGTGCATTTGTTGCCACGCGCTTGTTCTTGACATCATTTTGGTGCTGCTGCAATCTTTTCCGAAAATCACCTGTTTCACCGATATAGACATGCTCACAATCAGCGCAGGGAACCCTATACACGATGCCCGGGAACTTCTCCTTCTTTATCTTGTCTTTCACTGTAACCAACGCGTGTCGCAGCTTCTGCGTGGGTACATGTGCGACGTCGACTTCGTACGACTGGAATATGCGGGATAAACTTTCACTTACTCCGGGGACGTAGGGTACTGGGATCCTTTTCTTCTTCTCTCGCTGGGGTTGCTGTGGCGGCGGGTGAGCAACCACAGCAACCCCAGCGAGAGAAGAAGAAAAGGATCCCGATAACCTACGTCCCCGGAGTAAGTGAAAGTTTATCCCGCATATTCCAGTCGTACGAAGTCGACGTCGCACATGTACCCACGCAGAAGCTGCGACACGCGTTGGTTACAGTGAAAGACGAGATAAAGAAGAAGTTCCCGGGCATCGTGTATAGGGTTCCCTGCGCTGATTGTGAGCATGTCTATATCGGTGAAACAGGTGATTTTCGGAAAAGATTGCAGCAGCACCAAAATGATGTCAAGAACAAGCGCATGGCAACAAACGCACTGGCATGATCATGCTATCTCTGAGGGCCATGACATCGACTGGGACGGCGCGAAGATAATCGGAAAAGAAAAGAACAAGACGACAAGGCTTTACCTAGAATCTTTTTATATTCAGACGACGGCAAACACGCTTAATCGCAACGAAGGCAATCTACCCCCGATATACTCCCGCTGCTTGCGTCATACCATGAAACCTATATAACCTACCTTCACTCCTGTCTCTTTCATTGTGAACGAGGCCCCCGAAAGCCGGGGCCGAAACGTCATCTTTTTTAACGATTGGTCAGCGCTTGAAGATTTTCCGCCATGAACATACCCGACCAGACAGTTTTCCGCCGAACCCTGGATTTGATCCGGTGGTGACTTTCGCCTCGTAGTGCGCTGTGATCAGCATGTGCGCAGAATGCGCTTCGTTCACCTGCCTGGTCTCACAGTACCAGGAATTTTAGATCGAGTGTTCTTGGCGAAAACTGGACTGGTTGTAGACATTGGCAGTGGTGGTAATTAGGATAGCCCTTGCGTTCTACTCAGGCCCTTTGTCGACCCACCGCCTGCAACTAGATTGCTGTCAGAACGCACGGCAGAACCGCCCGTGGAGGAGCGAAATGCCTCCCACGAGCGCCGCCCGCCCCGCCAACTACCGAGATTGGAAACAGCGGCCAGTCCCAATGCTCATTCTCTGAGGTCGGAGAAGAAAATGCATACTGAACCGACAGATGTCGTCGAACAATGAGACAGCAGGTTTCCCGTAAAATGCCGAGATTGGAAGCGGCGGCCTGTCAGCGCGATTTACCACTGAGGTAGGACGAGAAAATATGCAAATTACTGGCACATGCCGCTTCGCTGCCGCAGCTCGAACATGTGATTGCCTCTTGTCTTTGTTAGATTCACGGATCAGTCGGGATGCACTAGTTTGGCGCAGCACCGCATAGAGAAGAGCGGCACGCTGCCCTGTAAATGTAACCCAAGGCACGTCAGTGCTGCCAGGTAGCACGCTATCGACGGCGAACTCCAGGAGTTGCGCGATACTGGTTTCATATGCCACTCCTCCAGTCCCTGGAGGTTCCCAGTGGTTCTTGTGCCGAAGAAAGATCGCACATGGCGCTTGCTGTTTGACTGTCGGTGGCAGGATGCCGTCCCTACGAAAGATGCGTACCTCTTCTCGAGGGTATACGAGGTCATCTCAAATCTCTGTGGCGCTAAATTGTTCGCAAACATTGACGCAAGCAACGAGTAGCTGCAGGTCGAAATGTGATGGGACGACAAGTTCAAAGCGGCTTCACAGAGGTCTGTTTCACTTCAAGAGAGTGCCAACTCGCTCGAGATGTGTTATTCAAGTATGCCCTTAGGTTCTTCGTAGCTGCGAGCACATTGCAGAGGATGGCGGACCGTGTACTCGATGACGCCATGTGACATCATGCTCTCGCCTGCCTGAACGTTGTTATCGTCTAATCTCAAACTTTCGAGGACCGCCTTGACCACGCGAGAAATGTCCTTAGAAAGTCTGGGCAGCCGCATCACGCTCAATCCCGCAGGGGCACATATCTGCTAGACTTCGGCGAGCTTGCTTGGCTATCGAGTAGAACGGGAACTTCGGGCTATCCTCGAGTTTTCTGGCTCTAAATTGTGGGTGATGTTCGCCGACCTGCATCCTGCGGTTGGAGAGAAATTTTTGAACGATGCGTTGAATGTGCCTTGTCACTTTCATGCGATGTAGCTGAGTGAGATTGTCTTCCAGTTGTACACAGTCATAAGCTTTCGACACGTCCAGGAATAAAGCAAGCATTCAGAGGCCGTTGTTCTTGTGCTCAATGTGGCTGAATAAATCCAAAATGCTTTCCCGCCAGCTGAGACAGGAACGTAACCCAGCCATACATGTTAGAAAGAAACGTCTGGTTTCAGCCCACCAGAGCAGCCGGTTGTATATCACTTTCTCCATTAACTTTGAGACGCAATAGGTGATAGACACCGGCCTGTACGAAGAGAGATCCGCTGTTTTTTTGTGTGTGTGTATGTGTTTCAAAACATATACGAACCACTCTGTAAACCAGGCAAACGGAATGTCTGCCATTTCTCAAAATTCAATTAACAAAAATTAAAAGATCACGTAGTCTTTGATCCGGAAGATTTCCAAGCGTTTGGTTGGGAAGTCCATCCGGACTCAATCAGCATTGTCTCCGCAATCCACAAGAGCAGGCCGCAACTCTTTTTTTCTGAACAGTGTACACGGCAGTTGGTGTCAATCCACGCAGAGCGGCAGAGGAATGTGATCGCCCTTGAGTGCGAGCATCGGCAAATTCCTCGGCGCTACATACAAAACATCGGTTAAAACGTGATGCCAGGTTGTGATAAGCGTTAGCCTGTCCAGATTTTCTCAAGAAGCGGTTTACAGCTGACCAAATTGGTGAAATTGGTGAGAATTCACTTAGCTTAGCGCAAAAAGATACCCACTGCTCTCTTCTAAGCTTTTTCGTATAACGTCGAATAGCCGAATTTAGCACTTCGTGTACAAGCCGGATTACCATTGCTCCGCGTTAGTAACCGCTCTGCCCTCCGTTTCGAAGCGCAGTGGTTTTATAGCTTCAAGGCTAGCGCTGCGATCGATGCAGGTAACTTAAGCGATAGATTGGCAGCGTATAGTGACTCTTTTTTCATGTCACCTAACATGTCATCAGAAAGTGACTCATGCTCCTCCCTGTATTGATCCCAGTTAGATGCTGGTCCTTATTTAATCCCTTAACTACTGACACTACACTAAATTGAATAAAAAGGAGAAAGGGATCACTGCCCATTCTATCAGGAAACGTCGACCACGATGGCAACAAATCTTTAGAACACGTAGTGATTTTTATGGTGCTGCACGAAGAAGGTAGACGGAAGAAAGTTGGCGTTCGATCACTGGCAACAGACAGCATAAAGGATCCAGCAAATCCACAAGCTCTCTACCACGAACGCCAGTATCCTTACCTGCCCACATGCGATAATGGCCGTCGAAATCTGGATGAGGCTCCAGGCAGCGACTACATAGGCTTTTTAAAAAAGTCTTCAGGTAAGCCTTGACTCGTGGGCGCACGCAGACTGATGCCACGGAGAGATCTGAGTTTTTGAAGCGATCTTGGTGTACTGAAACTTGAATGCATTCTGTGCTGAGGTTTTTTTTACACCAAGCGCAATGTATGACCGGGACATCTCGCCGGATATGCACTGCAACGCTTATATTAGGAAACATGATTTATGCATGGTTCGTGTGGGTCACATATCCCTGTACAGGACAAGACATGAAGCCAGCTTGCGGCCTGTTTTTGCGGCGCAGAGGACGAGGTCGACTTGTCTTGAGGCTGTGTAGAAGTGTCTTTGGGCCCGTGAGCAAAAGTGAAGTCCGATTTACTACTATTGCACTACGTGATCGTTACGCAATAGAAGAATGTCATCATGATTATTGGTTACAGAATAGTTACAGTATCGGTCAGCTGGTACACGGTCGTGAATAAATATCCACTCAAACGACGAAGGACAGAATAGAGACGGGGCACACACTGCGACTAGAACGCAATCTCTGGCTCGTCTCTTCTATCTCGTCCATCGTGTAAGTGGTTTAATTATTAACGCTACTACACTCAGATGCTCATCAACACTCGTCCATGAATCCTGTCCACCGATCTTACGGTCTTGAGCCGTTTCTAGCCGTCGCCTAGCAACAGCGGCGGCAAGTAAAGCTTCTTGTGTATAAAATAAATGAATAAATAAAATGAATATTGCCACGGCTGGGATTCGAACCCGTGGTGGCGCGAACAGATCAGCTTCCCTGACCAGTGCACCACAATAAAGCGCTATCGCCGCTTCTTTTTTAACATGATATATATTACAATGAAGCAGTGTCCTATGTTAATGAATGTAAAAACCATGAAGAAAAGAATTTTAGAACGTCACAATGCGTATAATACGGCACACCCAAACAACCTAGCACGAGAAAAGACACAACACAGGGCACATCATTACTTCAACGTAATACGACACGCCTATGAAACTACGCACTAGAAACAAGGTAGTGAAGAACACAATACTAGGAGTGGTTGCCACCCTGATTCAAATTTATTCTGGGCATACAGCTCCTGTATGTTAACAATGTTTCTGCTCAAGTGGTCTTTTATAGAAACAACAGATTCACAAGGTCAATCCATCATGCACGGAGCTGTGTAGCCCAATCAGAAAAAGCTTGTCTAAAGGTTCACCAACCAATGGCAATGTAGTGAGATATCGCACAAGAATGCGGTCTCAAATTCTCTTTTTTTCAGCCTCAGTTGAAAGATATCTCAAAAGTGTATTGCATCCTTGCAATCGATGAAGGAATGCTCAGCCATTTCTGGAGCACCACAAAGGTTGCAATTTACCGTGGACACAAAAATGTCCTTTTTTATAACCATGTTTTAACGGGCAATGTCCTGCTATGTAGCTTATACAAAAATGTCTTGGTACAGGCCAAGAAGGGCAGTTTACGTACCCATTTCAGTACGTCATGTACTGGTAAACCGAACTACATAAAATGTTACATGGGCGGAGGGAACAACATACAAATTAATTCCTTGTGCAACCATTTCATCGACGCGGAAACGGGAACTCAAGGACGAAATCAACAAGTAGGAAACGACAAGCCAAATACACTTCATGAATATCGTTCACTTCATAATCCGTCACTTCATATCGTTATCTCGGAATCGAAATCTCTTCTGATCTTACTTGGTTCCTTCACATTAACACCATAATTAACAATCCTAATCGCATGCTTGGTTATCTTCACCGTAATTTCTCTTCTGCCCCCGCTCACTTAAAGTCCTTTTGTACAAGACGCTAATCCGTAGCAAACTAGAATACGTTGCATCCATTCGGGACCCTAGTTGTGCTAACCTAACCTAAGCCCTGGAGCTTATCCAGAATAACTCCGTTCGGTTCATTCTGCATAACTATCATCGTGCTGCTAGCATATCATCAATGAAACGCACGTTAACTCTACCTTCATTAGCTTCTCGTCGGAAATTTTCTTGCATTTGCTTATTTCATAAAATTTTCCATATTAGTCTCAAGATTCGTAGTGCACTCATCCTTTCGTCTTCGTACATCTCATCTCGTCTGGACCTCGCACGCAAGGTTGTAATTGCACCATACAGGACGAAAACATGCAGCAACTCCTTCATTTTTCTAACATCCAAAGAATGAAGCCACCTATTCGGATCTATTGCCAGCATTGTCGACATTCCTCATTTTATAATGGCATTAGCCAAGATTGTATATGTCGATCATTAACTTGTCTGCTTCGCGCTACCTTTTCTGTATTGTACTTATTTTATTCATCCACTCCCCTCTGTAATGCCCCAGGCCTTGAGGGTAAAATAAATAAATAAATGAATCCCCACAAATACGGGCGAAGAAATATTATAACCTCAATGCGTCTTCGAGTGTTTGTACGTTTTCGCCGCAGCAGATCACGCCTGGTGTTAAACAGTAACACACTCTCGCGTTGTGCATTGCATATTGCCCTTTTCATCAACTTCTATCTGCGGCGCGAACAGATGAGATCAGCTTAACATCGATCCGAGCTTAACCTTGGTCTAATATCGTCGCCAGACGCGCCACGACCCAGCAAAGCAAAACTATGAACTTATCAGGCTAAGCACACTCTATCGCCCGTCTACTCGGATTAACTACTTCAAAACCCTGCCATTTTTTTCACTGGCTGCAAGTTGGTGCTGCCGCCTACGTACTACAGCGAACGCAAGGCTTTTTCGAATCACCGGTCTTTAGACTAAGCGCTGCGGCGACGTCTCGACCCTGTAGCACAAGAAGAAAAAAGGAGTGCTAGCTTGCAAACATAGCTCCGCGAAATCTCAAAAACTCGAAGGGTATACAGAGAGTTGTTAAGAAAGCAATAGAACCTAACAAAGAACAGTGGGACGTGGTTCGAGGGAGTGTCACTCCATCAATAGGAGGAAAATAAAAAAATTTAGATCTTTTTTTTCGTGAATAGATAAATAGAAACAGAAAGCAATCCTCTTGAAAGCAGGGGCGAACACTGTACCCCAAGGTACCCCATGCTTTCAGCTACAATACGCCAGTGTGGCAGTGCGTGCTTGCACGCTGCAGTGAGACGTACTCTAATGCAGCTGGCTAACCTGAAATATGGCCCGTGTCGCTTTCTCGGCTGGTGCTCTGTCTTCCTTAAAAGCCGGAACTGGGGGCTTGATCTTGCTTTCTCGCTAAAAGCAGTGCTCTATGCAACAGCATTTTATTATAATATTTTTGCAGCCTAAATATGAACCTGCTTCGGGTGTGCTAAACAGGAAGGCCGTTGAATCTTATAAAAGCAGCACTTAGCAATATCTACCTATTCGGTTCCCTTGATTAAAATTTGTTGTCGCTAGCTATTCCACCAGACTACCGAAAGGGACAGAAAATTTTACGTTAGAGAGGTCGGGCTGAATACCATGCATTAGTGCGGCTTGTATTCCACTGGGCTCTTATCGTAAAGGAAGAGGGGGAACTTAACATCGGCAGCGGCTGGCGAAAAGCAACATTGTTCGAAATGCGACTCTGACATTCTGCAAAGACTGGCTATGGACGCCGCAGACAAAACTGTTATAGGTATTGCGGGAAGCCCCGTCAGGCTGTATAGTTACAGAAAGACAAAGGCAAACACAAAGGAACTGCAAAGAAACGACGTTCGTTCATTGCTCCGTGCTGTTTATTCATTCTTTAGTAACAGCTCTGGTGTAGCTGTCCGCACAGTAGACAGCCTAATAGCCCTCCCTATTTCCCTACTCTCTTTTGCAGTCGTCGGCAGAAAAATGTCAAAACATATGCGCGTCCCAGCAATGTCACTCAAGCAAGCGTTCCTTGTGACGCACATAGTTGTACTATTGCATTCTGAGCGCTGCTTGCGACATTTCGGCCTTGCAGGATATTTTTCGTGGGCATTCAGAGCGCTCATCATGTGTTCCCAGAGCTGCGGTTAGCGTTCGTACCTAACAGCACATGTAGACGCCTCAATAAAAATGTTTTAAAGCTAAGCGATTAGGTCATCTTTCTAGACATTTCGTTTGAGCGGTAATTTTTTCATAGTTTTCTTCAAGCTTAATTTAATCGGATTTGTAGTCCAATGCCTAAGTTCTCTTATATTAACACTCTACAAGAGCTACTACGGCGAAACCTCCACCGCTCTTCTTGGAACCCTTTGCCTCTTTCAGCATAACTAATAATATTTCCGAACAGATCTGCAAGCCTTCATAACAGGGTGGTATTTGACGTTCAAAATAACATGCATCTGAAGCACCTCAAATTGATTTGAAGTTAAGCATCACAGCCCTCTTTGTTTAGCACGGACTGGCAGTACGAATAAGAGAGCCTGAATATGTACCATTTGTTAAGATCATCTCCACCTGCAGGTAAACGCGCTAAGCAGAATCCACTTCATACTCCACGAACACCAAAATTAGCAGGTGAAGATTACACACACTGCGTCGACTGTCAGTGTCAACGTCAAGACTGGCTGCAGTGGGCCACAAGAAATGCAAAGAGTACAACATCATTCTATACTCCTCGCGCAAAATGCCAGGCTACCTACAACATGGAAACAAAGAACAGAACGTAATGCAATGCTTCTTAAGTTGCCTTGTGTGCCGTCTTAGGAAAACAGTGCGCTCAAGTCTTCATTTTTGGTTTCCAGCCTGTTTACCCATGGGAACATCAGCGGCAAAGCTATTCCGTGTAAAAATATTCGGCTACTAAAAATATTCTTTTGGCTATTAAATTCGCGAGCATACATTAACTCAGCCATCCTAACTTCTTGATATTTGCGTGCTTTTCGTGGCGTGCAATTTCAAAGGAGCTCATTTTTCAAGGCGGCTCCCCACACCATGATAGTATGCTATAGTGTTTTTGTAAATTAATGTTCATGGAATGATTAAAATAAAATTTTAAACGTCATTCTGTGAATAAAAAATTTTGGGCTTCTTATCAGCCATCAGCCATCTGGGCTTCTTACCAGTGGACTTGGTGGCACCGGACGAGCAGGGATGCTCATTCATTTCTTCTTCGTTGCCCAGATCGCACTGCTGCCGGCCAGGACCATCGATGGACGCACTGCGCATGCTGGCCGAGAGGCAGGCGCGTTGAATCCCCTGGATCGCTCGTTTGATAGCCGTATCAACGACAGGACACTACCGCCATCGTTCCGGTCCCTTCCGCGCGTGGTCCGCCCACATCAGCTGACCCAGGCGATGACGTCAACAGAAGCGCGTCAACGCAGCTATATATTCAAGAGCCCCACCGACCAACACTTCAGTGGACTTGGTGGCACCGGACGAGCAGGGATGCTCATTCATTTCGTCTTCGTTGCCCAGATCGCACTGCTGCCGGCCAGGACCATCGATGGACGCACTGCGCATGCTGGCCGAGAGGCAGGCGCGTTGAATCCCCTGGATCGCTCGTTTGATAGCCGTATCAACGACAGGACACTACCGCCATCGTTCCGGTCCCTTCCGCGCGTGGTCCGCCCACATCAGCTGACCCAGGCGATGACGTCAACAGAAGCGCGTCAACGCAGCTATATATTCAAGAGCCCCACCGACCAACACTTCAGTGGACTTGGTGGCACCGGACGAGCAGGGATGCTCATTCATTTCTTCTTCGTTGCCCAGGTTGGTGATAAATACACAGTTTATTCTATCCGGGATGATTCCCGTGCCTTGATGGTGCTACCAAGTCCACAGTTTCTTGTTTCCACATTGGTGGAATGTGTTGATGTAATTAGTCTGCTGCTACTAACATCCGGTGACGTGGAATTAAACCCGGGACCGAGCTCTGACTCGGACTCAGAGTCTAGCTCTAACAGTGAAATGTTGAAAAGAATTCTTAAAGAACAGACGAAAACCAACAAAGTTTTGAGGCAGCTAACATCGAATCTGAAGCAAGTAGAATCAACAGTCAGTAGTATTCAAGACAGGATTACGGTAATCGAGACGGAAATGAGCCGATTGAAGCAGTGTGAAAAGAAAATAGCAGAATGCGAGGTAGTCTGTACGAATGCCAATATACAGGTGTTGGACATGGCAGCCAAGCTAGATGATCTAGAAAACAGGAGCAGACGTAATAACCTTCTCATATACGGGGTAAAAGAGGAGCCGGAGGAAGACGCAAAAGTACTCGAGGGTAAAGTCAAGCAAGGAATTTTTAAAGACATCCTTGAAGTAGAAGTATCCTCAATAGAAAGAATACATCGAATCGGAAACTCCAACAGCAAACGCTGCCGACCGATCATGTTGAGATTTTTTGACTTTTCTGAAAAAGCTAAGATTCTGTCTAGTTGTTTTAAACTGAAAGGATCAGACTTCTCTATAAGTGAGGACTTTTCGAAGAGAGTGAGAGACATACGAGCAAACCTTTGGCGTTCTGCAGCGGAAGAAAAAGCGAATGGAGCGAAAGTGTCACTGGTATTCGATAAGCTGAAAGTGGACGGAAAGGTGTACATTTGGAATTCACATCATAATTCTAGAATGGAGGCACCTCGCTTAGGTGCTTCTGCACTTGACAAACCAAATCTCTGCAGAATGGAGGCAACTAGCTCAGACGCCTCTGCACCTGAGAAAAAGAAAGCCCGAGGCAAAAAATGACAAACAAGCCATAAAGTTCTCAGAGTCGTATCCCTCAACGCTCGAAGTATACTTAACAAACTCAGTCTTCTTGAAGGCATAATACTGTCTTATCAGCCACATATTCTGGTCATCAGCGAAACGTGGTTGCACGCTGAAGTGCGCGACTCGGACATAATCCCGCCTTCGTACAAACTTATCCGCAAAGACCGAGGCGCAAGAGGTGGAGGAGTCGCGATAGCAATAAAAAACAACATTAAATTTTCCCGCCTGGAGGACATTGATGGTCATGAAAGCATATGGTGTTATATAGAATACGCGGGCAAACGCATACTCCTCGGAGGCGTGTACCGACCACCCAATGCTCCCCCCGAGTATCTCGAAGTAATGCACGACTACCTCATGCAATGTACCAACTCACGATCCAAAATAATCATTACAGGAGACTTTAACTTGCCTGGAATCAATTGGTCAGACATGTCACACGACAACAAGGAAGTGAAAAGCGCTGAAATGTTGTTACTAAGTACCTTTAGTTTTTCATTAAAACAATTAGTAACTTCTGATACTCGTACTGTCGGGTGTTGCTCTTCTCTACTCGACCTTATGCTTGTTAGCAATTCACTTCAAGATTGTTCCGTAAATGTAGCTCATGGAATCTCAGATCATAAGATGTTAATCCTAGCATGTCCGTTGCATGTTTCAACTAAGACTGTGAAACCATCTGTCACTTTTGTTAAAGATTACGAGCGGGCAGATGACACTTCTGTTTTTGCTCGCCTGGAATCTTGTTACCCAGCATTTGAAGCACTCAATGACGTGTGTGAAATGTGGTCCTATTTCAAAAAAACTGTTCACTTCTGCGAAAAGCAGTACATTCCTTTGAGGAAAAAACGTGTGAACCGAGAATATCCGTGGATAACGCGAGAAATTATCCATCTGAAAAGAAAGATTAAGCGGCGGCGCAAGCGTTGCCTATCAAGCAACCTTGCATGCCTTGTCAGTACACTCAAAGGTAAAATTCGAGCTGCGAAAACACGTTTCTTCTCGGAGACGTTACCGTCATTTATGAAGCATGACCCGGCAAAGTTTTGGCGCTACTTAGCATGCGAGCAATCCACAGTTTCTGAAATAAAAACGTCCAGTGAAACTATAACCAACACTGCCGCTATTGCTACCAAATTTAACTCGTTCTTTCAGTCTGTTTTCTCACGCTCGGTTTCAGGTGCTTCCCTTGATTCTTACTCCATCACTCATCCCATGTCAGAAATAAACGTTAGTGAAGACGGCATTTTCTGCCTGCTGCGCAATCTAGACGTAAAGAAATCTCCGGGGCCTGATGACATCTCAAATAATTTCCTGAACAGATACGCCTTCTGGGTTTCCAAATATTTGTTCCGAATTTTCACTCTGTCGTTGCAAACCCTAACAGTCCCGGATGACTGGCTCAGGGCTAAAGTAGTTCCAATTCATAAAGGCGGTCCCAAAAATGAACTAAACAACTACAGACCGGTCTCGCGAACAAGCTCTACTTGTAAAATACTCGAACATATTATTTACAAAGCAATTATTAACCACTTAGAGGTTAACAACCTCCTCTACAGTAGGCAACATGGCTTTAGGTCGAAATTATCAACAACCACACAGTTGGCAGAGATAACGCACGATATCGCAAGCGCCCTTAATGTAAGGAGTCAGTTAGACGCCATTTTTTTAGACTTCTCTAAGGCATTTGATTTAGTTCCTCACCTAGATTTAATAACAAAACTGCAGGTTATAGGGATCGAAAACACTATCATTTCATGGGTTGAGTGCTTTTTGAAAAATCGTAAACAGTGCGTCAAACTGAAAAGTTCCGAATCTGATAATTTGGATGTCTACTCAGGTGTACCACAGGGTTCAGTCCTCGCCCCCTTATTGTTTTTAATATATATCAATGATATTTATCTATGCGTTGACCCTGAGGTACAAATTCGGCTTTTTGCGGACGACTGCGTGGTATATAAGGAAATAGACACCATTAATGATCAAATTAAACTAAATGAATTTCTATCGTCTATTCAGTCTTGGTGCACTAGGTGGGGAATGAGACTTAATGCCACCAAAACAAAGAGCATAACTTTCAGTAAGAAAAAAAGCCACTAGATTTTTTATACACTATAACTAATGTTCCTGTCGAGAGAACTAATAACATTAAATACCTAGGAGTGACACTATCCAGCAATCTATGCTGGGAACAGCACATTAAAAACATATATCATAAGGCCCAAGGTAAGCTGTATTTCCTTAGAAGAAGATTACGCAACGCACCTCCTAACGTGAAACTTAATGCGTATAAAACACTCGTAAGACCGACCTTAGAATACGCGGATCTTATTTGGAGCCCACACCAAAAATATTTGATAGGCAAGCTGGAACGTATTCAAAACCTAGCAGTACGCTTCATATACTCAAATTTTTCTAGACATTCTAGCGTATCTAACCTACTTCACAAAGCAGATCTTCACACCTTAGCACAGCGCAGAATAACATCAAGGCTTAAATTTCTGTACTTACTTTATTACGGTCATTTGAACATCTCAAGAGAAACATACCTCCAGGAACCATTCCGTCACTCTTCAAGAAATAACCATGAAAAAGCACTTCATCAACCCATAAGCCACATTAATGCTCATAAATATTCTTTATTCCCATCGGCTATTTTTTGCTGGAATAAACTACCACCGGCTGCTGTAAACTGCAACTCAATCGAATCATTCATAGAGCATGTTAACAGAGTTGAATCACTGTCAGTACCACCGTGATGAACCTTTGTCGCCCAATTTCCATTTGTATTTTCTTTGCAATTACATGTGTTTCCTTTTCAACCCGCTAGTTTCTTCTCCTGGCTTTGATGTCATTAGTACCCTGTGCCACTATAGCGATGAAATGTTATTTTTGTACCCTTGTACTTTACGTATTCCCTTTGTTTTATATTCCCTCCTTGTAACCACTCCTGCATGGGCCCGAGAAGGGCCTGCAGTATCTGTAAATAAAATAAATAAAAAAATAACTTTTTCGATCTTGAATGTAAGTGTACAGGGTGCAACATCTTGCAAGCCATTTGAAAGCTTTCTGAGCGCATGCTTGCATACATATAATTACTGTTCCGAGATTATTCATTCTTGTCGTACATCAAGGAAGTGGCAGTATAGAAGGTTTAAAGCCGAAATAAAAAAAAAGCTGTGCTGGCCCTTGCGCTCCAGATTTTGTCAGTATGCGAAAACTAATACGTTTTGAATATACTTCGGGATATTTGTATCGTAATCTAAACTTATTATGTATTCATGAATGCACTAAAGATATGCCGGAAATAGGTTCCTGAATTTGTATGCTTGGTATTCGAAATATATTCTAAAAACTTGCCAAAAATACGTCACCTAAAGCACGCTTCGAGCACGTTTCAAATACGTGAAAAAATATGGATGCGGTTTTAGCATGTTGTCAGTATATTAAAAGTGTACTTTCGTAAATATTAAATTAATTTGTCTGAAATATACGCCACTTAAAGCATGTTTCGATTTTTTTTCATAAGCCTTTTTCATAAAATAATCCGCAGTCAGCATCCTAGTACCCTTCCCCTTGCCGAACTACATCGCACGTCCTGTCGTCTTTATAATCATCAATTGTAGGCGCATATTCGGTCAAACCACGGCTTTTAATTGATCAGCGCTGCCTCATGCCGTAAGCTACTGGAATGATCTTCCTGATCACAGTGCTACAATTCATGACCCGGCAGCCTTCAAAGAGGAAGAACTACTGAGGTATTCTTAGTTGCTTCATACGCTGCCTTGTACTCTTGATATACTTTTAGTTACCTTTGTTAGTTTTCACCTGTTGTATAAAGATGCATGATTTGTTTTGTGTCCTTCGCTTCCGGTACATGCCCTCCTACCACAATACTCATTTATTTATTTTTTATTTATTTATAGTACCCTCAATGCCTGGAACATTACAGAGGGGAGTAGTTGAATGAGATAAATACAATGCAAGAAGATAACACGAAGCAGAAAAAATAATGATCGACATATACAATGGTGGCTAATGCGGTTCTAAAATGAGTAATGTCTACACTACTGGCGATTGGTCCGGGAAGGTGGTTCCAGTCCTTGGATGTCCGAGGAATGAAGGAGTTGCTGCATGTTTTCGTCCTGAGGGGAGCAATTCCAACTTTGTGTGAGTGGTCCAGACGAGATGAGATGTACGAAGGCGAAGGGATGAGTGCGCTACGAATCTTGAGACAAATTTGAAAAGTTTTATGGAATAAGCAAATGCGAGAAATTTTCCGACGAGAAGCTAATGAAGGTAGAGTTAACGTGTGTTTTATTGATGATATTCTAGCAGTGCGATGGTAGTTATGCAGAATGAACCGAACGGAGTTATTTTGGGTAAGCTCCAGGGCATAGGTTAGGTTAGCACAGCTAGGGTCCCAAATGGATGCAGCGTATTCTAGTTTGCTACGGATTAGTGCTTTGTACAGGAGAACTTTAAGTGAGCGGGGGGCAGAAGAAAAATTGCGGCGAAGATAACCAAGCATGCGATTAGCATTGTTAATTATGGTGTTAATGTGAAGGAACTAAGTAAGATCAGAAGAGATTTCAATGCCGAGATAACGATAAGAAGTGACGAATTCGAGCGCACTGTTATTTAGGTAATAGACGCTAGGACTGCTAGGATCTCTTCTGATCTTATTTGGAGCCTGTAAGTATCTTGAGCGCATAGCCCAATACAACAGGTGGGCTGACGACTCGAAGCTGCAGCACGTGTTTTTTTTCACTGGAGGGTGCAGCTCGTATTTGGTTGGAGGGTGCAGCCCGTACACCTACGACTACAACTGCTGATCTGAACACTTCCGACGAGCGGACAAGCGGACTCCCCGGAATGTACCACATGTGGCGTGCTAGAGACTATAGAACATGTTTTAGTGGCGTGTCCAGCGTATGCACTTGAAAGACTCATACTCGCATCTGCTCTGAAGCCTATGGACACATCGCTCCTCTCTGAGGATTTGATCCTCGGCGCTTGGCCAGATAGTTTTAGAACTGTAAAGGCAACGCGAGCGCTCTCACGCTTTTTGAGCGAAACGGACCTTGTCTCGCGTTTGTGATGTCAGAGAGTGTGCCTTGTTTTTGTTTTTTTAAAGTGTTTTTTCATCTGCCTCCTCCCATCATCATTGTCCCCCATCGTGACCTTCTTTTATCTCCTCTTCCCGTCCCCCAGAGCAGAGTAGCAGGCCAGATATTTATTTTTCAGACCAACCTCTCTGCCTTTCATATCAATAAACCCTCTCTCTCTCTCTCTCTGAACATTTCAATCGACGGTACCGACGTCACCGCACTTGTGGACACCGGCGCCGACTACTCGGTAATCAGTGGACCTTTTGCCGCGACTCTGAAAAAGGTGACCACACCTTGGACGGGCCCACCGCTTCGTACTGCCGCGGGTGATTTGATCACCCCAGCTGGAATGTGCACAGCACGATTAACCATCGAAGAGGACACGTACCTGGCCACCTTCGTCGTACTCGACCAGTGTTCCCGGGACGTAATCCTCGGAATGGATTTTTTGACAGAAAACGGCGCGGTCATTGACCTTAAATCGAAGTCAGTGACGTTCTCCACCGAGAACGCAATCCACAGTGCTTTCGAACGTCCCGCGGCTCTTTCCATCCTTGATGACGTCACCATTCCAACCCGTTCGAGCGTTGTGGTCTCTGTCGGCGCGAAGACACTGCGAAAGTTTGAAGGTGTCGTCGAAAGCAAACCAATTATGCTTTTCGACCGCTGCCTTGCTATCGCCAGAGGGGTCGTTTACCTCGAAAACAGAGAACCCGAAGTCCTACTTACGAATTTTGTCAGTGAGCACCAACATCTTAGCCTTGGGACTACTGTGGCCCACGTACATGGTATCGCCGACATTCGACGAGCGCCCAGTCTTGCCATGGTGTCGTCAACAGAAGTTCACACCGGTGTTCCCGACTTCCAGTACGACATTAACCCCGCACTTTCGCCGCAGCAGAGAGTCCAAGTAGAAAATCTCCTCCAGCGCTACGGCGATACCTTCTCGACTTATTCCCGCGTCGGCAGAACACACTTGGCCAAGCATCGGATAATTACAGATGACGCCGTGCACCCTCTCAGACAGTCACCTTACCGCGTGTCTTCCACGGAACGTGCCGCAATCAGCCGTCAAGTTAAGGAGATGCTTCGAGACGACGTCATTCAGCCCTCTCGTAGTCCCTGGGCGGCACCTGTCGTCCTCGTGAAGAAAAAAGATGGTACACTGCGGTTTTGTGTGGACTACCGTCGCCTAAACAAAGTAACTAAAAAAGATGTTTATCCCCTTCCTCGAATCGACGATGCTCTCGATCGCCTCTCCTATTCAAAATATTTCTCATCCATGGACCTCAAATCAGGATATTGGCAAATCAAGGTATATGAACGGGACCGAGAAAAAAACCGCATTTATTACTCCGGACGGGCTCTATGAGTTTAAGGTAATGCCAGTTGGTTTTTGCTCAGCACCCGCGACGTTCCAACGGCTGATGGACACAGTTCTGGCAGACCTGAAGTGGCAGACATGCCTCGTCTACCTTGATGACGTTGTTGTGTTCGCCCCAACGTTCGAGGAGCACCTTCGGCGCCTTGAAGTTGTGCTGCAAGCCATAAATTCTTCTGGGCTAACGTCAAAAATTAGAAATGCCGCTTTGCTTATACTGAGCTAAAGTTCTTGGGTCACGTCGTCAGTTGCGAGGGAGTTCGCCCAGACCTGGACAAAACCAAAGCTATTGCCAATTTCCCTCCACCGCAGGACCAAAAGGAAGTCCGCCGCTTTCTAGGATTATGTGCCTACTACCGTCGCTTTGTGAACGATTTCGCTCAAATCGCCGAGCCCCTGACGCGTTTGACAAGGACAGACACGCCTTTCACGTGGGATGCCCCTCAAGCACAAGATTTGAAACTCTTCAACGCCACCTGCAAGGACCTCCAGTTCTGGCTCACTTCGACGAAAACGCAGATACGGAGCTTCATACTGACGCAAGCAACGTAGACCTGGGTGCCGTTCTGGTTCAAATCCACAGCAGTCGAGAGCGAGTCATCGCTTACGCCAGCCGCTCTTTGTCTCGCGCTGAAGATAACTACTCAGCAACTGAGGAAGAGTGTCTAGCGATCGTGTGGGCGACGTCGAAATTTCGACCCTACCTTTATGGAAAACGTTTTACTGTAGTTACGGACCATCATGCCTTGTGTTGGCGTGCGACTCTCAAAGATCCATCAGCCCGCCTTGTCAGATGGAGTCTGCGCCTCCAAGAATACGACATGACAGTGGCGTACAAGTCCGGCCGGAAACACTCGGATGCCGATTGCCTCTCGCGTGCCCCCGTCGAATCCCCGACGGAGGACGGAAACTACGACGACGACATCACCTTAAATGCGATCAGTGCAACGAGCCTTGCTGACAAACAGTACGCCGACCCAGAACTTCGGGACCTCATTGAGTTTCTTAACGCGACCCGCCCGACTGTCCCGAAGGCTTTCAAGCGCTCGGTAGCGTCTCTCTGCGTTCGCCATGGTGTCCTCATAAAGAAACATTTCGCTGCAAACAATCAGCAATACCTTATTGTTATACCGACGAGCCTAAGGGACGAAATCCTTCAAGCTTCACACGATGAACCGACTTCTGGACATTTGGGTGTAGCCCGCACGCTTGCAAGAATCAAAGAGAAGTATTACTGACCCCGCCTTCAGTCGGACGTTGCACACTACGTGAGAAACGTGCCAAGGCTGTCAGCGTCGCAAAGTGCCCTCAACAGAACCTGCTGGATTCTTGAAGCCTATAGCACCACCATCGCGGCCTTTCCAGCAGATCTGGATGGACATGCTGGGCCCATTCCCTCTTTCTCATTCGGGAAACAAGTGGGTCATCGTGGCAACTGACTATCTGACCCGATACGCAGAAACATCAGCTCTGCCAAGTGCCACAGCCCTTGACGTAGCAAAATTTTTAATCCATCAGATCGTTTTGCGTCACGGTGCCCCGGAGACCCTAATCACCGACAGGGGTACAGCTTTCATGGCTGACCTCCTACAGCAGATTTTACTCCACAGTCATACAGACCACCGAAGGACGGCATCCTACCACCCTCAGACGAACGGTTTAACAACGGAACGCTTAAAAAAACGCTAGGTGACATGCTCTCCATGCATGTCGACGTTCAGCAAAAACTTTGGACGAAGTGCTCCCATACGTCACCTTTGCATACAATACGGCCGTTCAGGAAACGACAAACGTGCCACCATTCCGTCTCGTTTACGGCCGCGACGTGACCACGATGCTAGACGCCATGTTACCGCATGTGGACGACATCGACCCGAATGCGGATCTTCACACCTTCCTGCACCTCGCTGAAGAGGCTCGTCAGCTGGCCAGGGTGAGGATTCTCGACCAACAATGCCGAGATGCCCAACACTATAACCTCCGACGCCGTGATGCTCGGTACTCATCAGGAGACCATGTGTGGGTCTGGTTTCCCATTCGCCGATGCGGACTTAGCGAAAAGCTCCTCTGCCGGTATTTTGGACCTTACAAAGTCATCAGGCCACTTGGAGACCTGAACTAGGAGGTCGTTCCTGACGGCTTTCAGAAGACTCGGCACTCCCAGCACCCTGAGGTGGTACACGTTGTCCGCCTCAAGCCTTACTACGAGCGGTAGCGCTAGAGCTGGACTCACGGCCGCACAACACGTGAACTTCCCTTGGTGAACTTTTTTTTTCAACACACCGGCTACGCATCGGGACGATGCTCTTTTTTTCCGGGGGCCAGTGACACAGTGCATTCCGCATATTCGCTTAGCGCTGACCTGAAGCACGCGCCGTCTCGAAGAAGAGGAAGCGGAGGTGTCAGCGATCTTGAGCTGTGGTGCAGACGTTCGTCGGATCCTGCGTTCCTGTGTTCAGTGATCACCGCATTCACGCGTGACAATATCAATAAATAAACTGCAGTGCGGCTTGACAACGAAAAAAAAAATGAAGGCGGCATCATCCACGCCGCGTCACGCAACCGGGCTCTCTCCCTTATGGTGGGACAAAGCAATGCGCAGCAGCAGGACGTGCTGCTTCAGGTGTGTCCGGCACGCGAAATTCAGGCCGCACGAGGAGGCGGATATTTTTAAAACAATGTCTTCCTCGGCTTCTGCCATGCGGACCGCTGGCTACCAGTTGATATGACCCGGCTGCACATGTAGCATCGTAATCCCTCCGGCGGAAACCTCAGCTGCAAAGTCCCTCGTTCACGTAAGAAGCATACGCCTGCAGAAGTGCTGCTGCGTGAGAAAGTGTGCATGCTGTAACTGGATGCGTCCTAGAAAAGAGAAAAAAAATTGTTTTTTTCCCTAGGGCTCCGGGAAGCTAGTGTACACACCGGATGTGTGTTCAGAGGTTTTCTAACTACTTCTTACAATCTGTGTTCATGAATACTCTAATTATTTGAAGTGAAAATGTGTATATAAGAGTAGAAAATCATTTGCACTATCTCCATTATTAGTGCAGCCAGCACTGCAAGGATGCATTGCTTGATAAGGATCCCTAACATGGGCGCAGGGGACTGCACCGCCTCCTAATACGGGCTTGCGCCTTTAATAGCAAAACAGCCCTTATTTTGATTTCAATGCAGATGAATACTCGGGAGACCTGGAATAGAGCAATAAATATTTAGTATTATTGACACGAGACGTGAAGCACCATCAACGTACTAGCGAGCGCGCATTTACAACGATAATGGGCAAAAAATATTTTCTTGGGCTTGAGTGGACTGCATGAACTAAGCTGACGTATACCCACAGTTCGCAAGGTTGAAGGGACTATATGTCATTGTTGTTTTACTGAGAGGTTGAATTTTTTACTCCTTTAATATACATAGCTGGCACTCCTTGCAAAAGAAGTGAGAGCAAGTCAGGTTTCACCAGCTCCGAATTAAATAGTAGTGGTTTGTTGGAAAAGTATCTCAAGAGTGCATCTAGAGGGACGCAGAAAAAGTTGCAAAACTCTACGCCTCCGCGCGAAATGCATGACAGGGACATATGACTCTACACAAACGGACTCCACACACTAACGGGGGTGTGATGCTGGTCCGGGAGAATGTAGTGAGAAAGTAAGAGCAGGCCGCCATTGTATTTAAACTTTTTGTTGGGGGAACTCATAGCAATAAGTATTGAACAACTCAGCGATCGCGATGACAGCAAGCGTACTCGACTTCGTTGAAGCCTTCTCTATTCTCTCAATTTATCTGTCTCGCTCGCTTTACTCTTCTCCCTCTCTTGCAACGAGTTCATTTGTGAATAAGACCGGCGTGCTCTGAACTTTTATTCTGCTAACAACGTGTATCGTTTCTCCTCTGTCAGCTGTATCAGTTCTCCTATTGCAGAAATGATACAACTGACCCTTCAAATCAATGCGATAGGAAACAATGTAATACTAACAACCACCACACGCAAATATATAATATAAGCGCTGTTTAATGTGCAAACTGGGCACTAAACAGGGCGTTGCGACAACCTATGGCGCGGACCACTCTTTGGAGAAAAGTGCGCTCAGTATCGCTCGCGATGCATGTGCTCATGAATAAGCTCGATAAATACAATGTAGCTGCAACAAACTACGACACCAAATAGTTTAACGTGGAGGAGCCTCTAACACCCTGTTTATTTCGCCAAAAATAACATATTCGAACACATAAGTTGCCTGCGGTGATGTCAGAGTTGGAGACATCCTGTACCAGTCAGGAAGGCGAACAGTTGTTGAAGATTTCTTGGCACCTCTTTGATCATTTGCTGTCTGCTCAAGTCGTCTGCAAATTCGTCGCGAAACAAAGATGAAACAAATCTTCTTGAGTCATAAGTAAACCGCTGAACACCGGTGTGCGTCTGCCGCCAAAGTGAACATAACTGTAGATGTCATATGAGGGAACATCAGGGATGGGTCTGGCATCGGCCCAAAACCAGGTGCGTGATCTCCACGGCGGTAGAGATTTGGAGGAGTTTTGGTTTTATAAGGTCGGCGACCAGCGCAGCACATGAACAAGGAACAATGAGCACTCCCATGAACATGGGGCTGATAGGCAACTAAAGGTTTAGGGCGAAGTATCGTCGTTTACAAGCAATTTCATGGCGGACAAACAAAAGTAACGGCAAGAAGGAGCGGCAGGTGAAGGAGATAGTGAAACAATGTTGGCAACAATGCCAATAAAGGAAGAGAAGCCAGTGGAATGAAGATCATGTGCCGACGTTAACGACGACGAAGCTCTGGAGGATGCTGGCTTACGCTTGCGCTGAAGAACTTTTTTTTATGGCGACAGTGTGTCTGCAGGCAAAAAATATTTGCAAATACGGGTACACTGTTGAATCTCGAAGAAAGTTCAGTAACATCCAGTGGAGGGCCCAAAAATCCATTCAACATCTGGTGGATGGCCTGGGAGTGGTCCGCACCGAGCAGGTGTTACGGCCGGATACCGCGCCAAGAAGGGCAGGTCCAAAGCAAGTCTTTTGTGTCCGCCTAGCAGACAGGAGCGGGACAGGAAGGGCAGGCGTCACCGAATGGGTACTGCGTCCGCCACGACCAGGTTACCGCTGGGGTGAGGGTGACATGGAAGCGTAACCTTCGAGGAAAGACCTCTTCGCAGCGTGCAAAGCTGCTAGGGAGGTCGGTGCCACACAGTGGGAGAAGTGCTCGTGGGGCCCGTCGGAGGTTTTCTTTTTCTTGAAAGAGTACTGTCTCTGGAGAGATTGGGGCTCCTTGAAGGGGACGTGTAGGAGCTGATTCGCGACTTGCTCAATCCACTAACGCTTGTGTGGGATGGGCATCCCGACACGAATTCATCGTATACATACCGTGCCGCTCTTTGTGAGCTGTGACCGTGCCTCTCGCTCCGCTGCTTCCCCGAATACGTGTGCCCGGTTTTTTGTTGCCGGCGCTGTTCACCTCCCCCTGAACCACCCTTCACCAGATTAAAAAGGCAGACGTAAAAAATTAAAATTAACAACCACCCCTTAAGTAAAACCCTTTACCAAGGGTCCTTGAGGTATCTGTGATAAAAAAAAGCTGCATGATAAGAGCCGCCGAGTGAGTGACGAAGGCGTTCCGGAAAGAGAATTGCTTTCCTTCGGAGCCAGCCAAATTTTGGTTTGTGACGCTTGAAGCCTTGTGGTATACTGCCTGATGAGCTTCGGTCGATTCTTTTGTGAGCTGGGTGTTAGTTCATAGCAAGAGCCTGGCACACCTTATAAAGTGGCATGCAGAGTATGGGACACGCGGTTCGAGCTCCCAAGGCAGCACACGGGCTATCACAGGCGTCGCATTGGATGCATCTCGATTACTTCCACAACCTGGGATGCTGTTAACGCGCCCTGACATCGCACATCACACAGGCGTTTTTGCATTTCGCCCCCATCGAAATGCGACCGCTGCAGTGGGGATTAAACCCACATTTGACGAGTCAGCAGCCAAACTTCACAGCCACTTAGCCACCGCGCGGGAAGGCATCATTCTATTCCTACTCGCTTCCCTTCTGTACCCTCGTTACGTGTCCTTACAGCGTTCAGCGAAGGTTCTGTTGCCTCTTTAAAATATGACCAGTCCTTATTGCAATGCTGATTCAACGGACTCCACTTTAGCAAACGCGTGTGCACTACTAGCTTGACGGCCTTCGTTGTGGTCTCACTTAGCGCTAACTTTATTCAAAACCAGCGAAACTAGTGCTCCTGTAGTTCCTGGACACCAAGCCCTGCGCCTCAGGAGCGAGTCATTGCTTCTTGATGTTGATGATGTCTCTAGGCTTAATGGAACATACCCACGGCGGGGTATTGGTCAGAGTGCATTGTTGATACAAACGAACTCATGGACAAACAGTGGAGTAATTGTGACCAAGACTTGAATTTGAATTAAAAATGGAGATATATAAAAAAGAAACGAAATAGCAGTGAATTCACATTATAGCAAATTATTCTACCTGATGCAATGATATATTCGTGAATAAAATTCGCAAATGTGCCCGTACGTCTCGTGCTTCCACTGAACGGATGATCAGGCGCGGCTCCTATCAGTGATCTGTGCGCCCAGACCTCCCTTATTTAGCACGCGGACTGGAATTGTTCTCCCTCGAGGCTCTTCACATCTCAAATAATGAAGCGATAGGCGGTTGGCGTGACAAAAAGAAGGTCGTCTGAATCATTCGGTTGCATTTAGGCCTTATGTTAGCACACCTGACGCCTCGTTTAGACATAATGTTTACCGAGCAATACCGCCTGAACCGTTAGAAATATCTACGATTAGGTGGTCTCAACAAAAGTGCGTCACCGAGGTGGAAGAAGAAAGGGAATCTTGGAGAGAGCAGAGAAAGCTGCTTAAGGACGAGTGGAATGCGGCAGGCTAGAGGTTGACAGTAACATAATTCTGCTGCCTGGCTCGTCGACAGTGTCTTATGGGACTGCTATGCGTGGGAGGATTCAGCAATCTAGAAATTGATGTTTTCTTAGATTTGTCGGTCGTCGTGAGTAATGAATGTGCCACGTCAGGAGAAGTGTACGTGATCGGCTGTGCTTATCGCCGTGGCTTTAAGCTCAGTGGAATGACATTATAAATGGTCTACTCAGATAGGTAAGCTAAAATGGTTTTGTTCAAGCAGGAAATCCCCTTTCTTATAAGGAGAACCAATAAGTGCAGCTAAGCGACATCACAATACACTATTTGGTCATTGTTCTTTCCCAGTGGTCTTTATCTTCGTACGCGAGTTTACAACGAAGCTAACAGGGGTTTCCATTTGCAGCTGTATCCTACCTCCTCCCTTCTATCTACTGAGTAGCTCTGTTAGCGTTCACATTAGGCAGCGTTGACCGGCAGCATCTGCACTCCGGCCATTAAGGTGCTCGACTCTCTGAAAGGGGTTATTTTTATCTCACATATTACCACTTCTTAATTTCTTTTCATCTGCTACTTCACCATTACTGCCTCTAATTCGCTCTTCACTTTCAAATTTCTCGATCCCCTGCTATGATCATGAAGAATCGATCCATGTCCTTTCCCATTTGGCTCAATGCAGGACCACAGCCTTTTTCTCATTTCACAAACCGTTTAGATTCTACCCGCCATTCTGTACGCCTGCTAAGCGACCGTGCTGACTCACACTCGAGAGTTCGTACATCTACATTCGCTTTCGATTGTGCAACAGCAGCTCTCTAAGAGTGCTTTCATTAAGTGCTACTTAAAAACCGTGACGACACATACGGAGATCATAAGAAAGCCAGGAACTACGAGAGCGAAGCATTTTCAGATAAATTGAGTACTATTTCCGGCGTAAAACGCGAAGCCTTTTTTAACTTCTTGAGAAGCGAATGGTGTAATTTAGCGGTGGCAGTGCCTTTTACTGACTCGTTTTTTTTTACATTTTTGATCCCCGCAAAGGAGTAAATGCCTTTTCCCATTTGGTTTTAGAGGATTCAGCACATATATCCTTGTGAATGAGATTAAATTGTGCTGCGATTAAATGTGCGGGCTTTTATTTTCAGGTGGGTTGTTCTTTCGAAAGCACGAAACTTCAAATCCTGCAGCTGACTTAGCGCTATAAGCTGCCAACACCGCCGCTATAGCCTAATCTCGACGAAAAGGAGGTAAAAAAAGCTTTAATTGCTCTTGCTGTGAGATTGCGATGAACCCTATAAAACCCGAGAGCACAGAAATTATTCCGGTAACTTCAGCTACGCAGTGCTTCACTGGCGCGGCCCTCCACTTGTCACATAAAAAAAAATGCACTGGATACATTGCTTTATTATGCAGCGTAAGTTCTAGATATTCTTCTACAAATAGCACCACCCTGCTGACATGCACAAAAACTTTATTTTCAGTTCCTTCTCAAACCCAGTTATGGGAGGTTTAAATCTGAAGGCATTCTAAAATACGAAAGGCATTCAACGGCAATCTGAAATAAAAGGACTGCAAGAACACTATCAGAAATGTTTGAAAATACCTGATTGACTTCACGAAGCCATTCTTTGTACTTGGAAGCTGATAAATCCTGCATAGTAGTGCCACGGATACAAAAACCCTGCCTGCAGTAACTAGGTCAGCTTTCGAAACGATAGCCGCCGTAAGGATACTGGCGTCCTCATTCCGGTAGAGCCCCTACTTAGCCCCCGTAAGAAGGATATTGATGTTGGGACAAGTGATGCTCTGTGGGCCCAAGATAAAAGTCTGAATGGTAGTATGCTACCCTTTGGATCGTTCTACAGATCACCTTGAAGTCGCCCTAATGTTCTGAGTGGCCTAACAGACTTGAATGAAACTGTTAATATTGAGTGTGTAGTATTTTTAAAGCGAAATTTACTGCCGCAGGGCATCAATAATGGGTGAAGGTGTGATGAAATATGTATCAGTGATTAAATGAATGATAAAAGGCTAGCTGATTTCATGAAGTTCAGTAGAGAACGATGGTACGGTCCCTGTGTCCAGGCAATGTATGAAGCAGGGTTGCCTAGTGAAATACCCGCTACCTTCAGGTGCCGAATCCTTGTAGGCTTGAGAGCTGGGCAATCCTACAGTAAGTGATGAATGTCGGCTTCAATGTCCTCGTGTTTTCATATCAGAAACCCTGGCTGAGGAAACAAATCTCGGTATTGAGGCCACTTGTGTGTACTTACAGAACACAAACATATTAAGCAGGTAAATTAATGCGGTAATGCGTGAAATTACTGAAGCCACTCACATCGCGTGGTGCAAGTACGCATGCGTTAGCAGCACCTCCTTAGCGCTTTCAGCAAAAGAATAAGTGTTTCTTGCCGCAGGGAAGTCATGATAGTGTTATGTGCTTTTTTCGGATGTTGACGTGTATGAACAAGCGTGAATCGTCGCTATGTTCTTTCTTGTTGTTTGATTGGAGGGTTGTATGTATTTCTTCGATCCAAGCAATAGAACTTTGTTGCTCGTGTATCTTTCCTCTCGCCTCTGTTAATAGTCGTACTGCTCCTTCTTTAAATGACATACCAACGCGCTCAAGCATTAGTTTTAACCTATTGATGGATGTTTTAATATTCTGAAATAAACTGCTCATCACAAAGAGATTCATCCGAAGCTATTACTGCAGCACGGCAAAAAATGTTCCAGCTCTTTAATCATTTGTTATATCTGAACTAGTGCTGCACCATGACAAGATTTAAAGTATATTGGATTTATTATTGGACAAAGCAACCATCGGTACATTAATGAACTCTGACAGTGCCTTATATAAGTGATCACCTTTCTGTTGTCGATTCGAATCTGACATCGATATTTGAGAAATATTACCTGAATCTCGCAACGTACAGGCACTGTGGTGCACATTGAAAAACAGCCTTTGATAACCGCGAATCAAATGTGCCACCATATCTAATGTTCAAATGAAGCAGTACAAGCAAATTGCGGTTTACAAAAAAAAAATAAGTTCTCAGAGCAATTGGAAAACGAAAACTGGTTTACGCATGTTTCATACGAAATCGATCGCAAAGAGCAAGGAGGTTTTCAAAACAGGTTGCAGAAGCTATGACCGTTTCGGTAGAAGAATCCAAAATTTCCTGCCTTCAGTCCTCTGACTTGTGCATCCAAGGTGGCTCTATTGCAGCGCATAAAAGATATGCAAAGGATCAGTTTGGTTTCGCGACTCAGGCTATGAGAGACGCCGTAGTGGAGGGCTCCAGATAGTTTCTTCGCGCGTGGGGTTCTTTAGCGTGCACTGACACAGCACAGTAAACGAGAATCTAGCATTTCGTCTCGATTGAAATGAGACCTCCGCGGCCGGGATCGAACTCGCGTCCTTGTGGTCACTTGACGAGCACAATAACCACTGAGCCACTGCGTCCATCCTACCACTCGATCATGACAGATACATCTTTCGTAGTCATCTGGAGGAGACAAAATGCTATAACACGTTTTAACACTCGGGGTTTCCTGCTCAGTTATGAATATCATTGCCGATTTTCGCCTCTTTACACACGTGTCCAACCGATCACGGACATTGTGTTTCATCAGTGTGCAGTTGTGTTCCTCTTATCATACGACGCTTGAAAGCAGCCGGTCCGGACGGTTAACCGACGGCCCTGCTACCGTCTTGTGTTTTTCCTTTGCCAAGAGAGCTGCAGATTTCACGAATTCATCGCAGGACAGCCCTTCACCAGAAAACTCTGAACGGGTCAGCGTTGCGCCATTCCATAAACCGGGACAAGGATATAGCTATCAAATTGTAGGCTATAGTGTCTTGCCCTAATGTTATATGCAAAGTTTTGAAGCATATGTGTTTCATACTGACATGTTTTTAGTGATTTTGTTTCGTTCACACTCTTAACATTGTAATGAAAGTCGTCGTAGGAAGAAAACTCGCGCTCTTTTCAAAATATATTCAGAAATCTATTAATTGCGAATAATTACTCCGCACACGCGTTATTCAGTATTCATCAGCATGATTTTCAGAGCGGTTACCAGTCTGTCACCCCGCTCACCGAACTCATACATGATTTAAGATATGCCTGGATAAGGAATGTTCTAGTGATAGTATATTTATCTCTTTACGAAAACCCTTTGACGTTGAGCTCCATTCTTTAATACAAACCACCACCCTGGTACAACAAAAATCAGCAAGTTAAATTATTATTTAATAATCTTTGTGCCTAAGCTGTCAGGGTGTATCTGTCAACGGCCAACAGTCGCATCAGGTTTATGTACCTCAGACGGTCCTCAGGGATCCGACCTAGGCGTTACCGTGCGGTAACCAATTGAAAAGAAGACGTATTTGCAATTACTTTGCAAAAAGGCAATTCCATGCGGTCACCAAGAAAAAAAAGGATGTTTAATTGACCATCACAAACGATTTTTCCCTTGTCAAGAGGTTGTTGCCTATTGTGCACCGCTGCCTTCTGGCCATGAGTATATTGTAAAAACAGAGAGATGTGTCAATACCAGGTTAAAAGAACATGACTACAATGTTAATGAGAGCAAATCGGGCCACCTAAGCCAGCACTGTCACCACTGCAAGATCCAGTCTTAGAAACGGGACCGTCCAAAGCCGTGCATGCCCCTTTTTAAAAGGAGCCAAATTATCAACTGCCACAAGGATAAGCTTGTTAGAGAGTTTATTGAGGCTCTTAATATTTCACGTGCAGGCAGCAAGTGTGTGAGCGTGCCATCACTGGCACTACCAGCAAAAGAGCTCACTTATCTAAATCGATGACAACCAGTGAAAGGCTGAGTTGTATAGCTTGTATCAGCTGACCTGATCGCTCTTTCCCATTTCATGCTGTGGTTCATGTATTTATATGTATTAACGACAAGAAATAAACAGTTGACGGTTAGCGCTCGTGTCGTTGTGTGTTCCTCCTTTTGTCCTGTTTTGTTACGCGCTGCTCTATTTTTATGGATCACAAACTTGCCCAACTAGAAACACTTATGTCACAACACATGCGTGTATGCAGAATGGGCTTTCATTTTGGCGTGGCGCGTGTGGTTGTAAGGGGGAACGGCCGGCGGGGGCATGTTGGTGTTCTGAGTGTCCTATAGAACTCCTGTTGTACAGTCTGTGTCAAAAGTATACAGTGCAAGAGGTCTGCATTAGAGCGCTGCATCGCGGATCCACTTGCATACTCAGAGGCCATAATCTCGCGAAGGCGGGAGCAACATAAGTCGTCAATCCTCCCAAGCTAAGGACGGTCAAATGTGCTCAAGAGCCCGCAACAGGGCTTAGAAGCAAACTCCAAGGGAAGAAGAACTTCCACTTAGCTCACTTGAACTCTGGTTTTAGTCAAGCTGCGCCGCTCCTGCCCCTACCCGCTATTAAGCAACCACAGTAACTACTACCTCTGTCCTTCCCCGTTTCGACACTCTCGCCTCTAAAGGTGAAGTTTATTCCAGGTGTGGATGCAAAGAGCCGCATGCCGCAGGCAGTGCTTCTGCAAGCTACACTTTCCGACTTAACCGCGGAATATACGCAGCATACCCACAACTTCACCGACGGCTCATACTCAAGAAACCTCTTCCTGTGGTCATTATGTGCCTCCATCAAGTCGTGTACATTCTTCGGCTGCAGCGGTAGACACCCTATACGACAGGTGAGCTTTACTGCAATGAAGAAGCTGTTTTCGAAACCCTGCGCCGAACCCCCGCCCGATGGGGTACCTTTATAAACTCGAAAGCAATTCTCAGATCCTCTGTAACCTGCTTAAGAATCCCAATCATCACGCATTTATCTTGACATCGGGTATCTACATCATTTGGCTGTGGTCGCAGACCACTGCATAGCATTGAAGTGGATACCAGCAAACTGTGGCATTCTGGCCAATGAAAAAAAAAAATTGGGGGTGGTTTAGCTTTGGTTAAACCCTGGAGTGGCGCGATAGCTACAGCTGTCCGAGTGGAACTTGCTGAGTTGAATTGCAAAGTCAGTCTTTCGCTGCTCCGTTTCGCTCGGCGTCCCTTCTTCATCTTCCTCCCAGTTGACACGACGCATGCGCACAGCTGTTGCAGCTCGGCTACGCCGGCGCGCTGCGCCGCCGGCCGCAGCAACTGCTCCGCGCCACGTGGCTGGCCACGTGCCCAACCACGTGACCACGTAACCACGCCGAAGGCTTGAAATGCTACCGTAATGTAGCTATCGCTACAAAAGCAGAATGAAGCAGCCCCTAAAGGCCACCAACATCGGAGATACATTTGGACTTTCTTCACAAATCTTATGCGCCGCAAACGGCTAAAAGATTTGATGATGATCACGGTAAATTTTTATGGCGCAAGGACAGCTGTGGCCAAACAGTGACATGGCACAAGATAATTTTCATTTTAGAAGGTGGGGTCAAAGACCCATTTCCCAAGAATTTCGCCATAAAGAAACCGAGCACCAGGCAGGGGAAAGGTTGTACCCATTGTGTCACCAGCGGGCGCCCGGCGGCACTGTGGATCGAACCCCGAACCTCTTCCTTGCGAGGCGGATGCTCAAACCACTAGGCCACCGCTGTGGTTTGCTTCTGAAGAAGCGTATCGGCTCTGGAGCTTGCGGCACATCACTGCCAATCTCTGTACTCAGTCCACCCACATCTCCGAACAAGACTCTCACCCAGAATTCCTCGCCATCTGAAAGCACTTTATGACCGACTTCGCCTGAACGCTGCATTTACAGACTGATTGCGGTACAGTTTCGGTCAAATGAACTGTCCGCTTGGTGACAACTGCGGCTCGATCGAAACTGTGGAACATATCCTGCTTGCGTGCCCTGCGTATGCTGACGAACGTGCGTACTATGAACATTGCATGGAAAAGCTCTCGCCAGCGCCTCTAAGAAGGGATAGTGTTTCAGGTCTCTTAGCCTGCCCCAGGCAACAGAGACGCGCAATGAACTTTTTGTTTCCATAGGATATTAGACATCTTGACAAGCTCTAATTTCAACATGCCTGTAATCCTGATACATTCTTCATGCAGTGAAATTTGTTAGCCCAATTGTCGGAATATGCACTTCATCACTTCACATATAACATAATTACTCGCCGATGCACCTTAGTACGCATTTCATGCCCACATTTAATCTTCTCATGTTTTTATTTATTTTGTTTTAGCGTTTCCGCTGCGCTTTCCTTCAGCTTTTATCTTCCAAGTTTCCTTCCCCGCGCAGAGTAGCATGCCAGCGATTGTTAAACGCCCGCTGAATTCTCTGATTTTTCAATAAAGGGCTTCTCTCTCTCTTTCTCTCTCTCACACACACACACACACACACACACGCACGCACGCACACACACACACACGCACGCACGCACGCGCGCGCGCGCGCGCACACACACACACACACGCACACACACACACACACACACACACACACACACACACACACACACACACACACACACACACACACACACACACACACACACACATCTGATGGCGTGCGCGCACGAGTCATTCAGTTGAATTATGAACTGCTTAAAACAGTTATTTCCGCGCAAATTTTCCGCACGAAGCAGTCAACTATCATAGACGTTTGTACGAAATAATTGTATAATGATGTGCTATACACTTCCCGGTGATTTGTTTTTAGAAACCACGCTATTTCGGCGGTCACATAATTCGGACATTTTCTCCGTTCCCCTCAAGTTCAAATCATGGGGGCTTTAGTGTAGTCCCGACTATTTTCGCTTGTTGCCAACGGCTGCATGCAAGGTCATTGATACAGCGATAAAAGTTGTTAGTGTTACTGTTGCCTGCACTCACTGCTTCTCTTTTTATTTTTTCGCCATTTTACTAAGCTTCATCAGGACGAGGTTCGCCCAACGCTACTCTTTGAGCACCTGTTGATGCGCACCTGCGGCTTCCGTCGTCGGCCCTGGACGAGCGGTGGCTGTGCGGGCACCCCTCGCTGTCCCGGGACGACCGGCGGCTCAGGCTGCTGGCGCTGGAGCGACGCGAAGACGACGGCGTCACACTGGCCGACTCTCCTGGTACAGCCACAGCCAGGCTGGACCCGTGAGTATTGGGCAGCGGGCTGCGGCTTCCGCGGCGACGTCGGTCAGCCGACGACGCACCTCGAACATCCGGACACGAACGTTTGCGGTCTCTCTGTCGGCGATCGTGGCTGGAGCAGTCCTGCGTCGAGTGTCGCCGTTGCTTGCCGGCACCAGAAAGGCTCAGGAACTGGTTGGGAGGTGAAGGCAGCGACTCGGCCGATGTGGCTCCGCGAGAGAACGGCAGGTCTGGCACACGAAGCAGGAGACCCGACTGTACGCCGGGATCGACGCTAATCGCTGGTGCGTGGTATTGGTAGTTGTCACTGTTCTTGCGCCCTTGCGTGTCGCTGCCACATCCGCAATCCCTATCAACGCTTTGTACGCCGCTATTTGCCATCAGCGGAGCGTGTGGTTGCGGTTCCGAGTCAATGTTCATATAATGAAAAGAATGACCTGAGTCAGGTTTCTAAAAATTTCGAACAATGTACTGGCATCGTACGGTACTTTAGTCGCTAGCGAAAAGGGGCGATTGGTTTGAAGACCCTTGCTCAATGCTACCAGTAGGTTTTTCTTCTATTAAAGTGTCCTGGTGTACCGCATACTAGCTGCAACACACACCCCTCAAACTTTTAAACAGCATCACACGCCGGCATGGCACGTTGTATCCATGCAGCGATTTTTTCGTAATCCTCGTCTTATGGATGTGAAGCTCGAAGTAGTCGCGGTCAGACTTGAAGCACTGCGTTGCTGTAGTCCATCGTACCAGAAAAAAAAAACATTACAGTTCTTGGACTTCAGTAGTACCACCAGGTGTGACAATGAAGGTACTCCTGCGTATGCACGTAACGAAGCAGCGTTATAGATTTAGAACGCGAGATATATTTCGATGAGCGGCCGCAACTCTTTCTTCAAGGGAGGACAGTAACCACTTATTTTCGCTGTTTTTTCGTCATAGGCCAGCGACCCTGGCCAAGGAAAAAAATCTTAAAATTGAGAGTTGAGTTTTTTATAATCTCTAAAAGCTCGCAGAGCAACTCATTGGTAAAAATGTTAAGCCGATTTCTTTCTGCCGTAAAATATAGAGCATATGCGCAGGTTCAACGCATTGCAACAGTTGATAATAAACAAACACTACAAAAAACTTTTGTTCACATAGCGCTTTGGCGTAGTAACGCTAGAGTCAGTTTCTTGCCCGTACAGTGTAAAACAATGTTTTGAGACTAGTGGGAATTCAAAGCGCCAAATTATGAACTTTTCCACATATGAGGAAATTTTTAGTTATCGACAGGCAGTTTATTATGATCTAAAACTTCCTCTTTGAAACATTAAATGCTGTATTCGATAAAGAGTATTCGATATCCGGGTGACCAGACCTGTGCTTGACACCAGAACACTGCCGACAAAGAGCAGCCTTTGCATCTAAATGAAAAGGGGACTTAAGGTTCCGATTGCACTGCACAGCTTACTGAATAGCGCACACAATTCATGCACATGACAGAAAACATCGCACACTGTTAGCCACAAGTCGCCGCAGAGAATCACCGCGACGAAGCACACACACAAAGAGGACACCGACACGACACACACACACACACACACACACACACACACACACACACACACACGCACACACACACACACACACACACACACACACACACACACACACACACACACACACACACACACACACACACACACACACACACACACACACGCAAACAAAACGAGGAAACCTCTCAGGCAGAGCAGTCGAATGCTTCTCGACCGCAGCTCGTTATGGCGATACTCGCTGCGCCCCAGACCCGTCACGCAGGTCACATGCACTGTCAGCAGCAGCGGCTGTCAGCGGCTCCGAAGCCTGTGCGGCAGAACCCAATGGAAAGCGCGTGGCTTTCGCACTGTGCCGCAAGAGAGAACTAAGGTCCCTCATAACCAGCGCCGCCGTTCAGGATGGAGACAACTTAAGCAGAGCTGCCATATTGAATCACAACTGGTCTCTCCTTGTACCGCGAAATACTCGACTGGTAGTCCAGTGTAGCTCTCGCTACAAAAGGCCGTTCAAGTTAAAGCACTTTGAAGCGCGCCGAGAGCATGAACGGCGCCGTTACAAACGCTAGCGCCGCTGATCCCGTGTGATTCAATATGGCGGCGCCGCTGAAGTTGTCTCCACCCCGGCACAGGCATTGAGGCACCCTAGAGAGAGCGAGGCACCAGCGGTGCCAAGCGGGAGCGGCCCCGACATCGAAGCGAGGAATTCGAGAGCGACCGACCGCCACCCAACGGGCTGACCTCCGCGATGGTCCTGAATCCCTCCAGTTGGAGCCCCCGTGCGCAGTCTCTATTGCACGGTTCATTTACAAGTTGTTAGAATGCGTTTGTATGTGCCAGCGGCTGCCCCTCCGGCTCAGTGACGTTAGGCTGTTTATCTAAAGGTAGCGGGATCGAATGCCGGATGCTGCGGCAGCATTTTGAAGGTGAAAAAATGCAACTCTCACGTGGACTGCACGACGATAACCCCTGTCTACCTGAATGAAGATCAAGCCCTCCACTGCAGCGTCCCCTAATAGCTCACGCGTCGCTTCAGGATGGTGGAACCTAAAGAACAGTGTTTTTCGCCTTCTACGGGAATATGGAGGTGAATGCAACTTTATCTATTTTCCCGCACCTAGCCCGGGCAGTACTTTTTTTTAAGCAAACCTGAAAATGATAGGGTACAAGAGGGGACAAAAAAAAATGAGCGAAGCATATAGCAAAAGCAGAAAGCTACAAATGAAAGCACTGCCGCGACTTCGTTTTTCGAATTTGATCACAACATGAATAAAGAGCATGATAAAATGAAAAAAGCAAAAGAAATCAAGCACAAAATTGAGAAAAACAGGTCTTCATTACAATTCGGGCCTCCAAACTAAATTTAAACGGAGAATATTGAGGCAAACAAAAAGCCCTCCTTAATCAGCATCAGGCATGGGAAGCCCAAGAGGTCCAGCTTATTGAAAGCTGTATTGTGACCCCTTGACTCGTTTTCTTTAAATTTTTGATTCATTTCTAATGTATCTAAGGCCGCGAAAGCTCTGCTTTTGTAATCAGCTCACCGTATCGTCGGCACTGTGGTTGCATCGACATGTGAGTTTTACGTACGTACGCTAACCATGCGAGGAAGTTTATCTCGGTTAAGTCGCCTAATGTTCATTTTCTGTTGTTTTTTTGATATTGCAAGCTAATTGAATACTGGCAATGTACAGACAGGCCCAAATTGCTACTCTCTTAGAACACAGCTAGGAATAAAAAAATCCTTAACTTGGAACTTAGAAGAGGCGCCGAAGGAGCCGGCCAGGGGGGGCCTTATCCTGTATGTTGCAATATAAACGGGGAACATCGCTCAGCAGCTTCGAATAAGCTGGATAAAAGGTAACCGACATTGTATATTCATTGTGCAGACTCAGTGCCAGAATACAACGATAGCTGTGCGAAAATTATACGGGTTCTTCAATGTGGGCACTAGGTTGGCATCCTTCGGCCATTATTTTCAGAAATAAGTTACAACGAGCCCAGATGCGTGCCGCAACATTTGTAACAGAAAACAGATAACTTTCTCTACGGCATATATTTTCAAGCAGCCGTGAGGTGGAAACCGTTTTATGAAAGAGCAAAAATATTGTGATTAGGATTGTTCCAAGATGACACTATAGAACATACGAGTGTAAGTTGGTTTGTGGGGGTTTAACGTCCCAAAGCGACTCAGCCTATGAGAGACGCAGTAGTGAAAGGCTCCGGGAATTTCGGCCACCGGAGGTTCTTTAACGTGCACTGACATCGCACAGTACACGGGCCTCTAGAATTTCGCCTCCATCGAAATTCGTCCGCCGCAGCCGGGATCGAACCCGCGTCTTTCAGGCCAGCAGCCGAGCGCCATAACCACTCAGCCACCGCGACGGCACCATACGAGTGTTTATATATATATATATATATATATATATATATATATATATATATATATATATATATATATATATATATATATATATATATATACATAAACAACCATGCCACCGGTGGGATCCGAACCCACGACCTCCGAATATCGCGTCCGGTGCTCTTACCAACTCAGCTACGGCGACGGCTGTCCGATATGCTGCTCTCGTGGGTATTTATGTTAATTGGGTGTAAGCGAACGTTGAGAGTGTTCACCAGCGCCACCCTCGACCATAGCGGCGGACGTAGCACATCCTGTAATACCGCGAGTGTGACGTGGAACGTCATCTAACGGCGAGGGCGGAAACTGTGCGAGAGCCCTCTTAAGCTACCTATGGCATCCATACCGCCAGAACCGAGACCCTCGTTAAGCTATTACCAGATAAGTTAAATGAAATGAGGGGCCCGTTTGACAAACTTATGAAGGGAGCTAACAGTCACCGAAACCAAGGTGCCTAGGGGAATGTTCTTTTTTTTGTGTTGTGCTTATCAATGGGATATTATAGTACTTAGATTAATAAATTGCTTAAAGAAAATTACTTATAAAGCAGCAGAAAAAGAAACATGCCGCCGGTGGGATCCGAACCCACGACCTCAAGGTTCGCTTACACCCAATGAACATAAATACCCACGAGAGCAGCAGATCGGACAGCCGTCGCCGTAGCTCAGTTGGTAAGAGCACCGGACGCGATATTCGGAGGTCGTGGGTTCGGATCCTACCGGCGGCATGGTTGTTTTTTCTGCTGCTTTATAAGTAATTTTCTTTAAGCGATTTATTAATCTATGTACTATAATATCCCACTGATAAGCACAACACATAAAAAAAGAACATTCCCCTAGGCACCTTGGTTTCGGTGACTGTTAGCTCCCATATATATATATATATATATATATATATATATATATATATATATATATATATATATATATATATATATATATATATACCGCATGAGAGCACCATGCTATCGCCACTGCCGACCACGTTTCGTATTAGACTCCATCGCTCTCGCGCTTCTTCTTCTTCTTCACCCCAGGTATATGGCACATACCCACGCGGGGGGATTGGCCAAGGTGTAGTTGAATAAACAAAGAAGTTTCCATGGAAGATGAAGATAGAAGATAGTTAAACCGAGCGGACGTGCAAAAGCATGTTTAGCCTGATTGGCTCATGGTTTTTGCTTTGCTGGGACGCCGGCACGTCTGGCGACGATATTACTCACTTTAAGCTTTGAAAAGATGTTAAGCTGATCTCATCTGTTCGCGCTGGGAATTGCACATCGCTCTCGCGCTGTGAATTGCACATCGTTGTCTTCATAAAATTCCATCTGCGGAGAGCAGATGAGATAAGCTTAACATCTTTCAAAGCTTAAAGTGAGTATTATCGTTGCCAGACGTGCCGATGACCCTTCAAAGCAAAAACCATGAGCCAATCAGGCTAAACACATGCCTTTGCACGTCCGTTCGGTTTAACTTTCTTAGACTTTTACCATTTCGTTTCAAGTCTTTGTGTTCTCACATAGACAAATTCTTTACCACACGTTAAAAATTAGTAAACGGGCCCGGGCAGTAATAATAGCGCTGGAAAAGACTCAAAGAAAAAAACTGAATAAATTAGGTAACAGTACTCATCATTATTTCCAGAAGGATACAGGCGGTCGACAAAGTACAAAATGTGGACTCAGGTTTACAGTGAAAACTTACGCCTCCTAAATGAGGCGCAGAATTTTTATTCAATAATTTTTAACTTAATAAATAAATTAATAATTTTTATTTCATTTTTATTTGATACTTCAAAGGCCCCTGGTATGGGACATTACATTAGTGATGGGCGTGGCATTAAACAACAATGGCCTTGATTGCGTTCTTAAAATGAATGCGGTCCTGTGGTGTCCTGGTGTCCTGTGGCAGATCATTCCAATCCCGGGATGACGTGACGAAAAAAGATCGAGAATGAACGGTAGTTCTTGCGGTTGGGGTGTAGGCCACCTTATGGTGGCTAATACGGCTGGAGAGGCGATAAGCAGGCGGTATGACTGATTGTTTTAGAGATGATTGATGAAAGATATGAAAGAGGCACAATGGAGAAATTTTTCGTCCCGTTTGAAGGCAGGATAAGTTGACTCCAGATTTTAAAGTAGACACTCTAGTATAAGTAATCAGAATAAATAAAGCTGATAGCACTATTTTGTATATTTTCTAAGGTTAAGGAGAGGTTAGACAGGTGAGGATTGAGTATTCTGAAGCCTATACTAGTTTAGGGCGGACAAAAGTTATGTATAAGGAGCGATTCTGCTGCTCTTCATTGCAAAAAAACGCGTTTATTTCAGAGAAAATTTAATTTAAATTTCTTTCCGTCAACCCAAAGCACATTGCGATCACCGTTTGAAACATAATTGGGGATTACGCTTCCCATAATCACCAGTGCGCAAAAACCTGGCCCCACGCCTCAGCGGTTTGTTCGTAAAAATAATTTTTTTTATTTTTCTGTCCTTTAAAAGTGGCGTTTACAGTGAACATTGGCTCTAGGTGCATACAACAGTAGCTCTCGGTGCATATAAGGGATTCTGTTTTTTTTTTCAGTATACCAGACATTCAAAAATGATTAGTGTGTACTTTTTGTAGAAAGATTTTCTGTGACCAAGTTGCTTCGCAACTACCACGGCGAAGTGGCTCCGAAGAAATAAAAGTACTTTGGGCGAGAAAGAAGGTGCTCTTGTGAGGAATCGGCCCTCTGCACTTTGAGTCTCGAGGCAGGCGCGTTACCTCTACAACACTCAGGAACTTTTGTTCAGGGTGACAGTAGCCGTGACCTGAGTGAAATTAAAGGAGTGCTTGAGCTGGAGGGATCTTTTTTGCTTTTGCATAGTACTTTTAAGGCTGCCTAAGTGTCGTCCATGATTTTCTTAACACTGTCATTCTGCTATGCCACGTGAATTTTTTAAACTGGGCTATCATCGAAAGTTTTCATATCATCCACCCTTAAGGCAAATGTAAAAGCTGCGTCATACAGCCTTGCATTAATTAGATATATTATGAGTTAAGGAATGGTAGGCTTAACACCTCAGGAGCGCAGAAACAAGACTGCCGCTGGGAACCGATACCAGAACAGAACTGCGAGCCGTGGCTGCACGAGCCACGGCCAGGTGCCGTCTTTATTTTCTTCGCCAGGTGGCGCGCGCTATCCGAGTTCCCGGCGCAACCCAGGAGAGGGCGCTACAGCATCTTTTCTTTTCCTTTGGTTCGTAGAAAAGAGAACGCGACAACTTTCATATTTGTGCACTTAGCTTTACTTAGTATGGGGAGCTTTTGCAGGGGTTAGGGTTGATCAATGCACATGATTTGAATCAGTTCAACGAAAGCTCAAATCATAGTTCGCGCTTCTCCTATAGTTTGCTAGCAAAGTCTTTGACTAGCACCCCGTGCACTCCTCAGGACGTCAGTAAAATGGTCTCTCCTTCATTTTCTTCCTCCTCTTCTTTCTAGCTTTTCCTCTATCTTCCTTTCCCTTTTGTTCCATCTTTATCCAATGTTTATTTTTCTTTTCTGTCTTCGCTGCTTTCCTCTCAGGTTAAAAGCAGTTTATCCAAGAGGCAGACAGAAACGACACAATACTCAGCTCTGCGCGAAGAGACCCTTGCTGTGATCCTCGTATAGGAGGCATTCTGGCTGACCTTTTCACTCGGCTTGCCTTCGCTGTGAATAACGCCGATCTCTCGGAAAGAATCGCTTGGTGTGCTTGTAGCATTTATTTCCCTTTGTTGCGCCATTTATTCTACTGAAACTACTTGTTATGTGCCCGGTTGCATTGCTTTATTTTTTCGTTTTTGATAAACCAATGAACTCGACAACATAGTTGTCGACAACACTGCGCACTGAGCAGTGTTGAAAGCAAAACTAAAAACAGCTAATCAGAAATGGGAATTTGAGGGCCACTTGCTGTGATGGCGAAAACCTTTTATGTCTCTGGTTACAGCCCAACTGAATTCAATTCACTTTTTTTTCAACGCTGTTTGTAAGCCGTGCATTAAGAAAATTATTGTTCTCTCGCCGAGCATTTCTTTTTCTTTTTTGCTCTCTCATTTACGGAGAGGGACAAAGGAAATAGTCTAGTGACACGCGCGCACACATGCAAGCGTTACTTTGACAAAAAGGAGATTTTATTCTTTTCCTTCGGGGTCATTTGCATCTAAAATACGCGAATTTCCAGAGGTGCACATGGTTGTTGTCCTCCTTAGTCTATTTCACAAGCTTCACTTGCGTGCCTTCATTTGTCTTCTATGCTACTCTTTTCACCGACATACGTAACAACGCTGCGTCTACGACAACACAAACCTCATTCTGAGGAGGCAGTGATAAACCCTAGGTAGTTTTTGCGTCTAGCAACTTGAAAGTAAGTACAACTAAAACGTCGAATTTCCGGGGTGCGCAGTGCACTTTAGGAACCCGGAAACTAGGCAACCCTCTCCGCTTTCGCCGATATAGCTTAACCGGCTTGGTTTTTTTCGTCAAGCTGGTCGAGAGTGCTACCCCATTCTTGCGTGAATTTTAGTCAACTGTTGCGAAAATCACTTCCGTTTAAAAGTCCAGCTTCATGGAACAGGGTGTTTGCGCATCCTTTCTTTCCAAGCATCCAGCAGGATAAAGTTGCGAAGGGTAGTCTGACGCGAAAGGGAAAAAACTTTTTTCTAATTCCTGACAGGAGAATAAGAAAACAAAAGGAAAGAGTAAGGAACGCAATTAGAAGGGTCTACAGTCTATTGAATTAGCGAAAGTCTATATTCATCCAAAAAAAGAACGATGCTTGAAGCCAACCGTGCTCTAAATTTAGATGCATTAGAAGGCAGAACCCTCCCTGAGCAAATGTGCAATTTCATCGGCGCTTGTAAAACTGCGAACGGGAGGCGCAAATCGCTTTTATTGTTGTGGTTGTTGTTTGCCTCACAAAATGAAAAAAATGTGTGCCAACTTCGTCCTCTTCTACTCCTCACAATGCGTATTTGGTGCTTGCGCTTCAGCTTGTACTTTCTTCTGGTCGTTGCGAAAAGGACAGTGTCCCTTTCACAGCAGCTGGAAAGAAAGAGCTGAATTTAAAGCATTGTAGACAACAAATTTTGGTCCCGTGTATTTAGTATACATGTACGTGTATCAGCAAGGTGCATTCGCCGAGGGCTGGTATTTATATATTGCCGCGTATCTTTGTAGCGTTTGGTCAACCTTCAAAGCCGCCGGCAAGCCGCTTTATCGCTTTGTTTGCGATGCAAGACGCGACCAGATTTATCTCGATTAATCGCATCCAGGCAGAGATGGTTCTACGTTGTTCCAGAATTTTCTAGTAACTTTGCACGCCGTACCTGGAAAGTTCGCTATGAGCTTTAAATTGAGCACGGCTAAGAGCGGCGGGCAATCTGTTCGACGACCGCCGAGCACGCTTGTTGCTACAATCGCGGTTAAACCCTGGCTAACATTTATTTGTATTTAACCTGCATCCAAATTTAGTCGCCGTGGCCGCGATCAAACCCACGACCTTGGGGTTCAGCAGCAGAACGGCAAAGCTACTCAGCAACGGCTCGGGTTGCATATTAGATTATAAGCTGCGAATATATACATGCAGTGTTGCCTGTTCATGGCTAGGCTATGAACGTCCAAATTTTGCTTTAGTTTAGCCTGAAATGCGTTACTTCTCTAACCACGCGTGTGTTTGACTTATGACAGCATTCCATGAACAATTAGTTGGAATAAGGGGAGAAAGTTATTACCTCCATCCTTAAAACACCGCGCTCACGAAACGACATTCGTTACAGACGGCCTTCATGCAGCAGCCCGTTCCGCGGTCAGTTTAAGGAAGAGTGGGAGAAAACGCTACAATAATTTCGAATTCGTCGTTATTATCTCGTATTCCAGATATCAAAAGACAAATATTGCCAGATTATGATTGGAGGCATGAACGAGCAGAGCTTGCTCAATGGTTAATATGTGTTGTACAAATAACCGTTCATAACCGCCGGACAGAGTGCAACACTGAGGTTTTCAAGACTTTCCAAATACTGTCCGCTTTTTACATTGTCTAATTTTTTTTTACTGTTCTGTGGTGGGCGCCTCTGGGAACATCAAAACGCTTTACAGCACCAGCGATCCTTGCGTATCTCAAGAGTAACAGAAAATTAATGAATCCCAACTACCGCGCACAGAGCAGAAAGCTATGGAGATTGACTGAATTTTTATTTATACATTCATTCATTCACTCTAATATTCATTCATTCTCAAAAGCTTTCTTATGTTTTCTGCGCGCTCGTTGGCATTCATTATTTTGCTGTTGCATATTCAGACTATAAGATAGAGAGGCAAAACATTGGCACAGTTTTAGAGCCATGAATAAAACCATTAAATTTACTCTAGTTACAGCAGAACATAAATATGTCGAACTTTGGTCATATGTAGCTGCTAAAAAGATTTTGCGTTAATTATCCGGTGTGCGAAAATCTTAAAATATGCATAACTTAACACTGTTAATAAAATATAGTAACCATGCACTTGCGTCAATCTAAGACTTGAGGCTGATTGAGCTGCATAGTTTCGAATAACATGGCATGCTGGATTTCAACCTTTTCGGCGACTTGCTCGAGCATCAATTCTAACGTCACAATTTTTTTCTGCGCTTAGAAAAGGCGAACCTGGTCAACCTTGAACTCAATTGCAGTAGTTATGTGGTGGGTCGTAGCACATAACTATCAAGTAATATGTTAGCTCCAGTAAGAGTTAGGGGGCGTTAAATTTCTATATGTCGCGTTTTGCCCCACTCTTCCATATTTTTGAAAGTATTTGCCAGTATTCGTGAAGCTATTGACTACTGCACTACCCTCTCGAACCTATCTGTTATTCAGCCCAAGTTCCGATTCACTCATCCGCAGTTTCCTCAATTAGGGTAGGCATATTGCGTTGAGAGCGTAAATACTTGTGACTCTCGAGCAATCTCGTATCTCTTTTTTAGTTTTTCGTAGTTCCGAACTTCGTTTCCTCTCCTCCCGCTTAAATACACCAATGCACCACTTCTGATAAGTAATAATACACTTGGAAAAACCTCGCAATCTAAACGAAGTAACTCTATTCCAGGTGTTTTGCGAACACAAGTTTTAATCTCCAGGAGGGGTGTTTTCTTCAGAAAAGTATATTGACCGGTGTCAGTCACCAATGAAACAAGTGGCATCATCACTAAGTGATCGGAACTAAAACCTACTAGCTAAAGAACAGTTACATATCGTTTAATATTCACAGCGTTTTGGCGCTCCATCAGAGTATGTAAATAGGTTTCAAGATTTTTCAAACTTTGTAGGCATCTTGCCCAACGTTCTTGTGGAAAAATTTTTAATATTGGGAAATTGTCAAGAACTGTTGTGAAAATATTTCAGGTAATTGTCCGTGTAGCAGAATCTTTCTTTTAAAGTTATTCCAGCGCTTGCATCCAACAATTAAGACAGCCTTGGAAATCCAGTGGGGAACGCTTTTTACGGAAGCAAAAACGCTAATAGCAAGAAAATACAGGCCTGCCGACAAGAGATCTGCATATACTCTGTTGATTGTTATAGTGAAATCTGGCAGTGGACTAAAAAATTGTGCTCATAAATTTTTTTGCTTATTCAAAAAGGCTTTTTTTTTCATAATTGTAGGGTATGCCTAAATCAAGGAGCTGGGCAGCACCCGCAAGCACGCTGCAAATCATGCCTCAGACGACGGCGCCGTACGATACACCTTTGAAATATGTCAGCTGAGCAGCGAAAGCAAAGAGGCAACCTTCATGCTCTCTTAGATGTGAATGCGTGTTGAAAGGGGTGATGTAGATATGTTGAACACTCCAACTCACCGAACTAAGAATGAGCACGCAAACGGCTCTTTTTTTCGCCACCGCTGGCATTTCTGAAGAAATAAACCCGCGCTCAACGACACAATGCAATAAAATTATCCTTTTTACGGTCTTTTTTTTTTTTGGCTCCCTCAACCATGGCCAGAAGCAAACACGCCAGCATGGTGCGCAAGCCCCATTGTTGTAACTGCTGCCAACTTCCACTCTCTCATCGAGATGGCATTTGTCACTCTACTTCCGGGAAAGGAGCTTTTTTCCTCCTCAATAAACGGCTGCCTGCATTCGGCCGCAAAATGTAGCCAGCGGGCGATGTAGGGCTGTAGATGGTCTTGAGAAGACTAAGCGGCGGTGTCACGTGTATATAGGATGCGCAGACCGACAGCGGTACCCCGGCTTCATCTTTAAAGGTTACACTGCCAGAAAAATACGAACCAAGGAAAGGCGCCGTCTATCGTAGGTCGAATTGGGACGCTATCTCTCTATGAGTCTCCGACGAGAGACACGACCATGCTGCCCTATTTTACGGAATGGACCGGTCTTTATTTATTATAGCTTTAGTGTGGCCATATAACCGTCAATTCTACCATGAAATGTACACAGTAAGCAAATAACATAACCACAAGTGATTTTATAATTCGCAATTTATTTTTGGAAATGAACAAAAGTGTGTTTTAAATCAACTCAATTTAATTCAGCCGCCACCTACCAACCATGGTGAACTGGTGTAAAAGCGGGGAGAGAGAAATTCTTTCTCTCAGTGTCCAACTAGTATATGTGTAATTGAGTAATTGCTCATAAGTAGTCATTGAATTGGGGTAGGGCTTTCTGAAGAGATGGACGAGGGCTCTACCCTCCCACCGCCTCACGCCTTCGGCCCCTTGTGCCTGAACAAGGGATTTGTTTCCTTCCCGGCGCGCGCGTGTTTCTGGCCGCGCAAAGCGGCGGCTACTTGTAAAACGGCGTCTGCCACGGCTTTCGCGACGCGGACCACCGGCTTTCGTTTCATCTGCGCCGGAGTCCCTCCAGCGAAAACCTCGGGCACGAAGTCCTTCGTTAGCGCAGGAAGTGGATGCCTGCAGTACCGGTGCTACAAAGAACGTTGATGAGCGTGAGCAAGAGGGCGCATGCGCAAATTAGGCGCGCCTAGTGTGGGAAAAAAATAAGCGTAAGTTTTCAGGCGCCCTACGTTCTACTTCTTAAAACACATCTGCGCGCTAGGTTCCCGAAACATAAAGGAAAAAGTGGAAAGGACGATTTTTCGAGAAAACACTTCATTAAGAGGAAATCCTGTGCACTTCCGTTCCACCGTCCTCTGTTGTGCCTCAGCTTTTCAGCGCCCTTTTTCAATATAACCAACGCGAAAATAAACTCCAATGCTGCTTTGGCAGCTTTCCTCGACACCTTGTATCCGTGCTTCTGTTTCTAGTTTCTCGGCGCTGTTCCCTTTTTCTTCCGCTTTTTATTTAAATTGGGTTCAATCTGACTTGTTTCGATGATACCGCTTCGTATTTTTTTATGTTTTTTATTAAACATTTTTCCTTACATTGGTACTTATATCAACAGTATGTACGCCGTGTCTAAATGCTTCATACTATCACGCACTGCTTCTGCAATGAATCCACGTAAGCACCAGGTAGAAATTTAGAGCAGCCGGTTTATACTGACTATTTCCATAATTACACGCATAAAGGTGACCTCTATTCGTACTGCTTCTGCTCTTCAACCGAAATTATGGCAAGATATTAACGCCCACCCACGTAAAAACCCGTTATTTTTGTCACACCAAATACCACGAACCAAGCCTCGGAACTTGACCAAAGTAAACCGAGGAGCCTAGACTATGGCAGTTATATTAATAATTATATTTTAAATATAATTGTAGCAACTATAATTATAGCAGTTATTATAGAAAATTATCGCAGTTATATAACTGCTATAAATTCGGCTTGGGAGATCACAATTTTTAAAGAGAGGTTTACTCTCGTTACACATATTGGCAAACCTGCAGTTACCGAATTTACAAGATTTGTGCATGTTATATGCAGGACGTGCGCTGCTTAGACTGATGAGCACAGAGTTAAAGACGACAACACGTCTTCGCTTCAGTATCCTTCAATGTAAGCACCGCGCGTCTTGCATATGATCATGCAAAAACTAGCCTGATCTCAGAAACTCCTTAACTTTGTTCAGGTTACGTTTGTGGTCCACCTAGTCATTAAAATGAATATATTCCAAGATGAGCTTCAAAGCTTTATGTTTCTCCACGAGCAGATCGTTTAGCCATCTTGTTTTAAATCACTGAGATGGCAGTCTACTCATGGTAAGGACCATGAGGTTAACTGGAAAGAAAACGGGAAACAAGATTTTACTGGAAATAATTTTTTTTAAAATACTGTTCAAATTGTGGCCTTCATGTAATTTTAGACAGCGTCTCATGATTTAATCATAGGTTGCAGTTATTAAAGGTCGCTAGTGACGTTGACATTTGCGAAACAAACTTCAAATCTTGGCGCCCCTGCAAAGGGCAAAGGAACTTCTGAGTTGGCCCACAGTGACAATTGCGACGGTGAAGTACTGAACATGGCTTAATGCCGTGCTTGGTGCTTGTGCTATTCGTCCTGCTTCAATGCGCGGCCTTGTCGCACTCTGCAGAAGCTTCGAAAAGTTTTCCTAAACATCGATAATGGAGGTGAGCCAGCCACGGGAGCCCCCGGGTCCTTGGATAAACGGTGAGAGTATATGAAGTGGAGGCGAGCCGCCGTGCGTTGAAATATCAAATGAACGCGTCTTTGCACAGTAGCCGGCAGAATAACATTACTACCAGATACATAGCAGGGTCATTGAATACTCGACTATGTAGATGGGAGGCGGCTGGTTCAATGTCCAAGCTGCCGGTGGCAAACGCTGCCCGGGTTGGCCTGCCCGATCATGGGCACTGGATACTCGGCGTGGCAGCGGCAGGTGATGACGCCTTCCTTCGCACGGAGGAGCGGAGTAGGTGTCGAAAAGGGTGCTGCGATAGAAAGTACATGGGTGCGCGTTAAGCGCAAATTCCAGAGGCACCTTAGACCTTTTCAGCTTTTTTCTCATGCCGAGTTGCGTCTGTAGGTTGTAGTGCACACATCGTGCAAGCCTGCTTTGCTGCGAGATAGCGCAGGCACCTCAATGTGTGAAACCTGGTCGGACGGTGCAGGTAACAAGAGTGGGCAGTTCCCCGAGGTACTGGAGAAGTGAACGTTACATAATAAACGACATTACTGGATTATACTTTAAAGCAACGCCATTATTCTTCCTCAGCCAACACCCACAACACTGTAAGACCTCCACTTCCAAGCGTTTGCCTGACAAGCTGCTATGTTCTCCGCCAATTTTTTCTCCTGCATATGTTTTGGCTTGTTCCATGGACGCCAAATTGTTTTTTGTACCACGAAAAACAGCTTTCAGTATCCACAGACCTCCATAGATGTTCTGTTTTAAGCCGCATGCAAATTATCAAGCACTTATCTATTTGCAGACAACGACTACATAATTTCTTTATTCCGTGATTGTGCCTGCGTTCATTAAATTTCTCCCACCACTGTATCGGAGCGGTCGCCTTGCCTCGACGCCGCCGCCGCGGGTCTCGTCTTTCCGCAGGGCACGGCGTCGTGTGCTGAATGCTGCGAGGACGGCAGGCCGTTTGCCCCCTTACAAACCACATACATACAAATAGCATGTCTTAGGATTATAAATGAATAAAAAACAATAATTACGCGCCCGTGTCTATTACGTATGACAGGCTTTATCCAACTTGTGATGACAAATATTTATGTCAAGATGAAAAAAAAGGTTTTTGTCCCTTTAGAAGGAAATAAAAGGTGAAAAGTGAAGAAAGCTAGTCAAGCGACACCACAGCATGGGGGAGCAGTCCCGTCTAGAATCACCATAATATGCTTCTGGGAAGCAGCTGTACTGGATAGAAATTAGGAAATGGGTTTGTGGGTGATGAGGACAGGTTATAGGTAATAGGCGAGATTGGAGACAGCTTGGGCTTTTGGCAATGCTTCCGGTATGGTTGAGCTCCTTTTCAGTCCTTCTTAGAAGGAACGCATTCACTTTTTTTTTAATATGCGGCCCTCGGCTTCTACGCACTCCCCGGGTTTATCGAATGCCGCGTACCTCCTAGAGTCATCGTGCAGGCTTGCGGGGACAACACCGTCGTACTTGTATCATCCTCTACGCGGCACCACTTTGCATTACTCAGTTCCGAGGTACTTTGCATGGGACTTATTGCATGTTGTTCTCCCATGGAGTATGCGGCATGGAGAAGCATAACCGAACTGTCCACTTCTCTGACCGCACTCTTATTTTAAAACAAGAATTGCGCATTTCGGGCGTTGTGTTCGATCGTCATCAGCCCTGGCTTCCCTGGCTTCCCGTTAGAAGGCGGAACTCCTCGCGACCCGCTTCGCCACATTTCTCTCATCCCATCGCTCTCTCTCTCTCCTCCTTCTATCCGCGTGTTACATTTTCACGTTCCTAAGTCCTCATTTACATTTCCAGAGCCTGTGTGGTGGCCTTCTCGCGCAGCCTCCCGTCTTCAAGTGGAACTCCTCTCGGCACAGCACATGCCCTTCATTGACGAAGTTACATACACCAGAAATCCTGCCACGTTTCGAGATATGATAAGCACCATAATCGCCTAATATATTGGTTTTATGTGGTGTTACCAGAAAAGAATTTTACTGCTGTATAATATGAATGAAAGTGTGCACTTGCTAAGTTAAGTGTAAAAATCATATTCCATTTCCATCTTGCCGCATTTTTGAAACTTGCATAACGCCTTTTAAAATCTACTTGCATTCTGCTGAATCTCTCTTGCGAACTATTATATAAAGTTTCTCTTCAATCGTTGTTTTGCTCTAATGCTTTCTGAATTCCTGTGTATACTGCCCCACTCACATAATGCTTTTATGTAAAATGAGCCTGTGAGTAACTTGAATAAAGAAAATAAATAAATTATTTTAAGGGCGTCTACCGCACCACGCACACGGCGGCTCTCCAGGTGCTCCTCCAGGCTGCCCACATCCTGTTTGAGTTGGACAGCTTTTGCGCTGAACAGCGGTTTTTCCCACGGCTCTTGCATCTTGCACTGTGCGGGCGCCACTCTCATGGCATTTTGTTGCACTGGCGCGCCCGATTCTGTCAGTGAAAAAAAGTCGAATGTGGCGGCCAAGAAAAAATGGTTGAACCAGCCACTTTCGCAGATAACTTAAATTATCACCAAGAGTCCACCGCAAGTAAAATAAAGTCCATGTGTTAATATACGGTGTTATCCATGACTATGCTTACGGCAATGATGCCTAGACCATATTATTTCAAATTTTCACACAAATGCTCTTATTAATGTAACAGTAGCTTGGTTTGGGCTAGTTGGTAACAGTTCTTAGAAAACATAGCGCAAAAAGGACACGGACGACACAGAAGTGGACAGGACAGGCGCTAACTTGCAACTTTATATTTCGAAAAGCCACCACGTCTAATATATAGGAGCCGATCACCACCATCAAGCGATGAGCATGCGCAAAGAAGAGCACAATCAGGATTACAGCGTGTGAAAAATAAGCAAAAAATTTTACGATAAAATAACAAAATGAAAGCACGGTGCCGGGGGAACACTGAAAGAAAAGAGACATCGTGTACTGAAACTTACTGCAAAAAGCGCTTTACAAGCTTGTCAAGGTTAAGAACCAAACAAATAACGCGGCAAAAAAGGGAGATAAACAGATCGACTAAAAGATGAGGGGAGTGTACAAGGCTCCACACTGAGACAAGCACGTGGTGAAGAAAGACAGAATGACAATGGGGAAACTACATTTATGGGCATGGCAATGGAAGTAAAAGATAGCAGAAATTTAGGCCAAAAACAGATAAGGGCTGTGATACTATACATAATCAAATGAAAAAAATTTGAAAAAGTTTGAAACTAGGAAACAATGAAATATATGTATATGAAAAAATACAGAAAGACCTAAACAGAAAAAGGATAAAACCAGAAGTACAAAACACGAGTGTAGAGGGCTCCACGCTAAAACAACGAGGGGGTGGGGGGGGGGGGGGATGCAAATATGAGAAAGGAAATAACAACTGAAGTAAAAGTCAATAAAATGCCAAGGAATAGAAGCAGCAGGAAAACCCAAAGGAAAAGCGGAACCGTTCCAGTTCACAACACCATAAACATTCTTGACACATGGTTCACACCTACAGATAGCCATCAAGGAATTCAACTTCACTGTCCAGTAATTGAATAGAAGGTGCGCTGACGCACTTTTTCCCAGCTTTTCTTATAAAATACGCCTCCATGACTTCACGCTCCGTTTTTCCTTTAGCTGATGTTAAGAATTCTGTTTTATCTATTTTTGGATAGCATCCACTCTTTTGCTCTGTGTCACATGCTTTGCAATGGTCGGCCAGGTTACTTCCTGATTTGTTGCGTACGCATAATCTATGTTCTCTGGCCCTGTCATTGAAGCATCTTCCTGTCTGCCCAATGTAATGACGCCCGCAACTGATAGGAATTCTGTACACAACGTTCGCCTTACATTCCGTAAACTTTGTTTGATGTTTCGTCGTGCAGTCATCTCGTTTTACCATTTTCTTAGTGCAGACCTTGGAAAGCTTACATGGGGCAGAGAAAACTACTTGTACATTATAACGCGCTGCCAGCTTCTTGAAATTATGTGAAAACCTATGATAATATGGTATTACCTGGACAGGAGTCTTGCCTTTTATCTCTTCACTCCCCTGCTCACTACAAGAAACCTTGGGGGCTTTCAGCTTTTGCAGAAGGCTTTCACACACTGCCAGTAGAAGGACTACGGGGAATCCAGCCTCCTGCAGGCGCCTGAATTGCTCATGGATGCTGGCGGCCATACGGTGCGTGCAGGATTTTGTAGCTGCTCCGTGGAGACATGAAGACACGATACCCCGCTTAACAACTTTAGAGTGCGCGCTGTCAAAGCGTAACAGACGTTTTTTGGTTCGTGGATGGTACATCCAGCAGATATGAAGGTTGGTGAAATCTAATTCAATATCTATGAACTGAATGCGGCCATCTGTAGGTGATTGCCACGTGAAATTTAACCCGGCACCGTGCTCCGAAAATATTCTCAACACTTCCTTCTCAACACCGCATTTTCTTCCATGACATTTTCCAAACATAATAAGGAAATCATCAACGTATCTGAACACTTTCAAAACAGGAAGGTCAGAAAGATTAGCTTGAATGCGTTTGTCAATCGCGGATAAAAATAGGTCACATAACACAGGCGCAACAGAGGAACCTATACAAATGCCTCTTTTTTGAGTATAGAAATGTCCTTCTGAAAAGATAGCTGTGAACGCAAGGTAGAATTCCAGCAAAGACAGGAAAGAATCGCTGCTGGTTCCCGCGCCGCACTCTGGTTACAGCGCGCACTCTAAAGTTGTTAAGCGGGGTATCGTGTCTTCATGTCTCCACGGAGCAGCTACAAAATCCTGCACGCACCGTATGGCCGCCAGCATCCATGAGCAATTCAGGCGCCTGCAGGAGGCTGGATTCCCCGTAGTCCTTCTACTGGCAGTGTGTGAAAGCCTTCTGCAAAAGCTGAAAGCCCCCAAGGTTTCTTGTAGTGAGCAGGGGAGTGAAGAGATAAAAGGCAAGACTCCTGTCCAGGTAATACCATATTATCATAGGTTTTCACATAATTTCAAGAAGCTGGCAGCGCGTTATAATGTACAAGTAGTTTTCTCTGCCCCATGTAAGCTTTCCAAGGTCTGCACTAAGAAAATGGTAAAACGAGATGACTGCACGACGAAACATCAAACAAAGTTTACGGAATGTAAGGCGAACGTTGTGTACAGTATTCCTATCAGTTGCGGGCGTCATTACATTGGGCAGACAGGAAGATGCTTCAATGACAGGGCCAGAGAACATAGATTATGCGTACGCAACAAATCAGGAAGTAACCTGGCCGACCATTGCAAAGCATGTGACACAGAGCAAAAGAGTGGATGCTATCCAAAAATAGATAAAACAGAATTCTTAACATCAGCTAAAGGAAAAACGGAGCGTGAAGTCATGGAGGCGTATTTTATAAGAAAAGCTGGGAAAAAGTGCGTCAGCGCACCTTCTATTCAATTACTGGACAGTGAAGTTGAATTCCTTGATGGCTATCTGTAGGTGTGAACCATGTGTCAAGAATGTTTATGGTGTTGTGAACTGGAACGGTTCCGCATTTCCTTTGGGTTTTCCTGCTGCTTCTATTCCTTGGCATTTTATTGACTTTTACTTCAGTTGTTATTTCCTTTCTCATATTTGCATCCCCCCCTCGTTGTTTTAGCGTGGAGCCCTCTACACTCGTGTTTTGTACTTCTGGTTTTATCCTTTTTCTGTTTAGGTCTTTCTTTATTTTTTCATATACATATATTTCATTGTTTCCTAGTTTCAATCTTTTTAAAATTGTTTTCATTCGATTTTGTATAATATCACAGCCCTTATCTCTTTTTGGCCTAAATTTCTGCTATCTTTTACTTCCATTGCCATGCCCATAAATGTAGTTTCCCTATTGTCATTCTGTCTTTCTTCACCACGTGCTTGTCTCAGTGTGGAGCCTTGTACGCTCCCCCTCATCTTTTAGTCGATCTGTTTATCTCCCTTTTTTGCCGTGTTATTTGTTTGGTTCTTAACCTTGACAAGCTTGTAAAGCGCTTTTTGCAGTAAGTTTCAGTACACGATGTCTCTTTTCTTTCAGTGTTCCCCCGGCACCGTGCTTTCATTTTGTTATTTTATCGCAAAATTTTTTGCTTATTTTTCACACGCTGTAATCCTGATTGTGCTCTTCTTTGCGCATGCTCATCGCTTGATGGTGGTGATCGGCTCCTATACATTAGACGTGGTGGCTTTTCGAAATATAAAGTTGCAAGTTAGCGCCTGTCCTTTCCACTTCTGTGTCGTCCGTGTCCTTTTTGCGCTATGTTTTCTAAGCTCTTATTAAGCCATTTATTTTTTTCTTTCGAAGTAATCTGGACAATAGAGTAGCGCTGATCCTGCTTTATTCGATGTTATTATGGAATAATCAGTATAATATGACCCACATGCACTGTAGTGTTTTTACTTAAAGCCTGTTGCAATTAAGATTTAAACCATAACAGAGGTCGATTCACCATTACCTGAGTTTGAAATATGAATTTTAGGTACTTGCGCAACGAAACGCAGGGAAAGGGTTCCAGAAAAAATATGTTATGAGTAATAACCGTATAAATTGCACAAGTGAGATTAGTGTCACATTTGTTGAGTCCGTACATGGTCACAAGATCGATACCAGCACGATAATACGAGACAGAACCAGGGAATTGTCTGAAATCCTTCGGAGAGAAGCGCCGAGCGTTTTCGACGTATGCAGTGATGGCGAGAGAGCAGTGTAGCTGCATAGACAAAACGCCATAAAACTTGAAAGCACATCTCTCCTTCTCCACCATCTAGTACTCAGTAACTACTTGTTTTTGTAAGATGTAAGAAGCAACACAAAGAGTAACAGCGTGCAGAGGAAAGGGCACTGGAAACGTCCGCGGTGAGCAGGGGCCTGAAGGAGAGAACCACCTCCAAAGAGGAGTCAGAAATGTAAGGAGCGAGGGTGACGCCCATGCAGTGCCCTCGGACCGAAGTGGCACACAATCATTCTTGCTAACAGCAACGAAGTGGGGTCGAGCGATTGTGTCGCGCGGCGAAAAGTGAAGATATGCAGTTGCCATGGCAACCGCAGCTCTCGCGAAGCAAGACGTCCTCGGCGCGCAGAAAAGATTGGGACATCAGCTTCCTACGTATGCATTCCCAGCCGTGAAATGCGGTCTCAAGCGTTGTCCGAAGGAACCGCCCTGTGCGCATATCTAAGCGAAGGGCTTCTATTTCAGATTCACCCCGGCGCAAGGACGAAATCTCGTTACAACCCAGGATCGCCCCGACTCGACCCGGCGGAAGTGACTGGTAGATCCGTTCATTCCTGCGGTTTCCTTTCCCCGCACGCTTCAGTGCCAACTTTCTTTTTGGTTAAGGTATGTTTGTGCTAGCTTGCTCACTATCTCTACTCTTCTTTTATCGCTCTTTCCCCATGCTTGCCCTGTTCCGGTTAACCTTTCCTCTTTTCTTTTTCCACTTCTGTATGGTTCTTGCATTCTATGGTTTTATCAGCTGTTCTACTGCCTCAGTTTCGTTCCTCCGCAGTCACCCTTTGTCCTAAAACCACACGGCACCGGCGCTGTCGGCCTCGCAGTTCTGTGTTTTACTTCTCTCTATAAGCGGAATTTCTTAACTTCATTTATTACAAGGTCCGGAGAAGCCTCCGGAACCCCGTACTGAAGTCCCACCACGTGCGCTCCAGCCACCATTATCTTCAATAAACGTTTACTCTCACTCACTCACTCACCCATTCACTCACTCACTCAAACGCGAAGTACGGATGAGATGCTAGGCTGTAAAATCCAATAGCTTTAAACGCAGAGCGTAATGTGAATTGGTCAAGAGCGTCGCAGAAGGCTCTCCAAGAAGTTTACTTTTTTCATGTTCATTTAAGGCCGCAAACCTTCGTATTAATTTTACATTAGTATTCAGCTCTGCGCATGATCACGACAAGACGAGCGGCTCATTTCTAATCTCCATATTAGCTTCTGTTTCCAGGTGAGTTTCCGTGCGATAACACATTGCTAGCACGTTCCCACGGAGTATCACGAGTCGCATGTTGTCAGCTCCCAGCCTATGGGCTCTGTCAGGAGCAAGCAAGTAGAGTAGTCCAATATTTCAACATAGGATCCCCTCTGCCTGCAGAGCCAAACTTTTCCGCACGGTTTACTCGACCTCCTTTCCATTTTCTTTTCAAACGCGGTGCAGTCTATATGTCATGCACTTCATGAAGGCATTTCATTTTTGGCTCCTACACATTTTTATGCCTGTTTGACAAATATCATTGAAGCGCGACGACATTTTTCTTAACTTCGAAGCGCGTTGACAAATTTCACGCCGATCGCATAACAAGAGCACTGTCCTTATATTCTAAGGCTCTTCCACAAGCCATCCTACTTTGAAATTTACGTAATGAGCTTCGAAGACAGAGGTCCCGGTCAACAAGAGTTCTAATCTCATCCTCTAAGCTATGGTGAAGGAAGGAGTGGGGCTTACTTTCACTTCATAAAAACTGCTTAGTGACACTATGCCGTTGCTTGAATTGCACCATAAGCGAAGAGACTAAGCAGGGGGTGAAAAAGACAGAGAATAAATTGCGTTATTCGTCAGGTAGGTTTATTTTGTATATATCAGAGTACTCTTCCTAATCCAGGCGTCTGCATATTTACTCTGAACAGTTGGTAAACAGCATTGGCGAGATTGTCTCCCTGCTTGACGGCCCTCCTAATGGAATTTTATTGCTGACTTTATGGAGGACTATGGTAGCTATGTAGTTGTTAAAGATAGTTTTCAGGGTTTTTACATCCCCCCCCCCAATCCTGCGCCCGGGTTCCGCAATCCCTGCATGCCTGCTTAAGTTTCATTAAATTAAATGCTTTCTCGTAATCAATGAAGGCTATATATAAGGGTTGGTTATATTCTGCGCATTGCTCTAGCACCTGATTGTTAGCGTGAATATGGTCTACCATGGAGTACTCTATACGAAAGCCTGTCTGGCACTTTGGCCGATGTAGATATAAGCTTGTCATGATTCTATTAGCGACTACCTTTGTATATCATCATAATCATCATCATCAACCTGATTAGGACGACTTCAGGGCAAAGGTTTCTCCTATATCTCTCCAATTAAGCCTGTCCTGCGCCAGCTGTGGCCATCATATCTCCGCAAACTTCTTAATCTCATCCGCCCAATTAACCTTTAGCCACTCCCTGTTACGTTTGCCTTCTCTTGGAATCCATTCTGTTACTCTAAAGACCATTGGTTATCTTGCCTTCGCATTACATGCCCTGCCCAAGCCCATTTCTTCCTCTTTATTTCGATTAGGACGTCAATATCTCGTGTTTAAACCGTGACCCTCTCTGCCCTCTTCTCTGTCTCTTACGTTACACCGGTAATTTTTCTTTCCATGGCTCGCTGCGTTGTCCTTAATTTAAGCTGAACACTTCGTTACCCTCCAGGTTTCTGTCCCGTCATTTCTCCTGAGAGATACTGGTAAACTACGAGTCGTGATCTGTGAGAATCTGCCAAATGCCCTCCACCAAATGTTTATTCTTCTAGCTACTTCACTCTCGTGATCCCGATCCGCGGTCACTACCTGCCGTAAGGAGAGGCATTCCCTTAGCGCTTCCCACACCTCGATAGCATTTGTGAGCTGTTTTTCTCTTGCAAGACTGTTGAACATTACTTCGATTTTCTGCGTGTTCATTTTTAGACCCACCGTAGCACTGTCCCTTTCCAACTCATTGATCCTGCTTTGCAGTTCATCTCATGAGTGACTTAGCAAGTCATTGTCATCAGAGAATCGCAAATTACTTTGGTATTCGCTGTTAACTCTTATCCCCAACTGTTCCCAATCCATACCTCTGAATATCCTCTGTATACGGGCGGTGAGTAGCACTGGCGATATCGTGCCTCTGGCTGACATCCTTTCTGGTCGGAATTTTTGTTGCTGACTTTATGGAGAACAATTGTAGCCGTGCACCCGCTCTATATATCTTCCAGTATTTTTGCATACGGTTCTTCTACACCCTCATTCCGCAATGCCTGCATGACTCTCTCAGGAGTTATGCTAAAGATTTAAGGAAAAATAAATATATTCATTTAGAACCTGAGATAATAAAAAAATTCACAGAATATCTCTTCACCGAGAACAAATATAAGAATGAAATGCACTGCAGGAAAAGCATAGCGTACTCTAGAACGGCTCATAGATACTGGTAAACACACTCGAGTTCTGGGGAGCGTCCCACGTCAGCCGCTTTTCATTCCCAAGCCTTCGTTCGCGAGAGACAGCGTGTTCGGCTTTTTTTATTCGCATTTTATGTATGGCGACACGCACAGTGAGAGCTAGTCACCGCTCGTGCTGATGGATGGCGCCACGGCACATGTGTCGCCACCGCGGTCATTACGTAATGGCGGCAATTCGCGCGGCTCTGTCGCCTCGTTCTTAAAAGGGCCACCTGGACGAGCGCGCGCCTCTAGGGCTGCAGGGGAGCACTTAGCCGCTTCACGCCACGCACTAGCCCTTACCAGGGACTATGGAGACGCTGTTGCTCACGCATGCGCTGCTACGGGAGCAGCACAGCATCTAGGCACTAGGGGGCGGGTGAACTGAATGTTTCGCCAAGGTCGTTTAGATTTGGCTCCGTGTGCTCCTCCGTTCGGGCGTCAAGGTAACCGCGGCGCATCGACACCGGTAGCTAAAAGCATTGCATGCTTAAAACTCCAGACTATACACTCTATTCGTTACAATGTCAGGAAGGAGTTTTAATGTTACAGGGCTCTCCTCGCAACTATATCAGATCACCAAACACTCACTCCTGGAGCGACGCGAGTGATGCTGCATCGAAGTGCTGGGCCAAGGTCGACCCCGGGTCGTCTTGCTGAAAACTCGATCCGCTACACTGCTGGTGGCACATAATCATTCAGAACGTGTTCACTACTTTTAGAGAGGCTGGAAAGGCTGCAAATCTCTTCGGGAACGGACAAAACGATAGCCGAAATCAAGTTTGGCTGATTATTAATCCCTGTCCAAAATAAAATCACATGAACTAATCACGCGCACAACCTGGACACATTTCTTATTGTGTAAATAGTTTGTACATATTACTTCTCCCCCTATCCTCTCTTCCTGTCCCCTCACCCCTTTCATTTCATTTCTCCATTCTGCCTGCTATCCTTTATTTCCGCTGCCCCAGCTCAGGTGCTTCAGTATCGATGGCAGATGCCGGGGCTAGCAAAAATCTTTTCCTTCCTTTTTATTATTATTTTAATAAAAAAAACCATTACCACCACCACCAAGGCGAGCCAGGTCGTTCGCGCTCCTGTGCCTACCCCAAGAAACACCTTGCCTCTTAAGAGAAATGGAGGATGCTTTTTTTTAATTTCTGATTTTAAATTCCCTTGCTTCTACAAGTGAAGTCAAGCGATTGGTTTCGAGATCGGCGCAGAAAATGACCACTTTTCTGCATGAAATTAGGTGGGCAACAGCTTCGCTTGCAGCAGCGTGTGCCACAGATTTAATAAAGATGAGCAGGCTATGCACCGAAGACATCAAATAGAAAGAATGAAAGAACTACGACACACCTGGCCACCTCCTTCCTACCCCTTCACATTTTACCCGCTTCGGGTGTATTTGTAATATACAGGCATAAATATATCATCCACCATGAGACCTGCGCATCCCCGTAGTGAGCTGGCCACCCCGCTGTCAGACATGTGACGCCTGTTCTCACTACACACACGCATTTCGAACCTCGCCACGAGCCACGAGGTCACCACATCACCTCTAACGCGGATCCTTACTCACCGACGTACCCTATTCTTGGGAGAGTTGAGCCGTTCCTCCTCCTGCTCCACTCCGCCCATTACTGTGGCCGCTCCTCATTTGCCCCTATCGCCCTCTGGTTGGGCGACTGGACACGGTGACCCGGACAAGGTTCTAGAAATAATTCCTTTTTCGCCCTCTCTCTTTCTCTCCCTGCACTGGGAAAATTTGCAGGAACAGAGAGAACATTTCAAGGACAGTCAGCTGCTGCGGGACGCTAAAACATGCCGAAAGAAAAGCGCCACGGGTGCCCTCTTTACTGCGTACGTAACGCAGTGGGTGCTTGGTAGGCCCAATTAAATGCGTTGAACGGACCGCGTTCGCGCTGGGTGTCGTGTCCTCACAACGTTCGGCAGAATGCATGTGCTCGACTAATCGCATGGGGGATTCACGCAATCACCATCCGCCAACTTTCTTTGTGATTACCTGTTTGTCTCTTACTAGCCCTCAAGATTTGTTTCGTCTATTCTTAAAATTGACCAGCGTAATGAAGCCCCGATTCCTTGTTGCAGGTCAAAGCAAACTTCCGTGCAATGAATAATGACTTGAAAACTTAAAACAGACTAGTCAGTGGAGTGTTTTAAGACAAAACGCAATGTGTCTTCCACTAATGGTGTGTATGATACCGCTACCCGCACTTAGTCATGGGACGGCCCGAAAATGCGGCGTGTTCTGTTCTTTTTCTCGAAGAATGGAAAAAGAGAAAAAAAACGGATATGGTCTAATGATTAGTCCAATGAACTTTGAAACCATTATAGAATGATGAGTCATAGAAATAAAACCCTTGGAAAAGATGCGATTTATTATGTATCAGCTGTGTTTCCTTCTGTATCAGCTCTTGGCTGCGACAAGAAAATTTGTTGGTTAATGATGTTTTCGAGAATAATCCTAGAGAAGCTTACCGAAAGAAACATGGTGCAATGCGTCCTCTATGTGATGGCGAATTACTTTGTGCAATTTATTTGAGGGAACAAATTGTTATTGAATTCTGGCGAGATAGCTGCCAAATCGAAGAGGCTGTAAATAGCTTCGATGCAACTTTTCGTCTATTCAACTTCAAATGTGAACTGTTTTTCAAAAATTGCCAGGGCAAAGCCCATTTTCTCCAAGTCAAAGTCGACGCAAAATCGATATGAGTATACTGAAACATGGTTCATAATTTACTTTCCTAGGTTTTTCATTACTAGTCTTCTCTTTAGATACAAGTATGAGGACGCAGATTTCACAATAGATGTGTAGTGGCACGTTTCTGTTTAATTCTAACTTTAAAGCCCACATTCGATGCATTGAAAAATTCTTTCCGCGGTTTCAATGTTTCCTTAATGCGGCTCGTTAGAGGCAAATAATGAGGTGAACTGAGCCGCTGTACCGCATGCATATCCGCTGTAAGTACATTTCGACTGTTGAAGCAGTCCTTTGAAGGTATGCTTCAAGCTGCTTTTCAACTTGCAAGAGCATAAACTCTATGGCAGCTATTAGCCTACCTTGAGGCGTTCCAAACTAAACAATCTCTTTAAAAAAGTAAGAACGCTGGGAATGGCTAAAAAAAATCAAACCACGTGCCGCATTTCTTTTGTCACGCGTTCCTAATTAGGTGACGCCAGAAATAAAAAAAAAACCTGCGTCTTCCACACAGCCAGTCGCTAGTCGTAGCCTTGGCTCTCGTTTCTCGCATTCGATCATTAGGAGGAATGCAGGCGGCTTCCAATCAGAGCCGTGGTTCCAATGCGATGGATGCCCCAGTGGCTGCTTAGGAGGATGAAGTTTCTGTCATGTTCGACATCGCTTGCTTACGTACAGTATGTCGCAAGTGGCAATTAGGCTTAAAATTTTATTGAAAAGGTCAGGAGTTCTATTCATGACGTCCATAGTTTGTCGAAATCTTGATCTTCTCTAGCTCTTACGACGCCCTCAGATGAATGAACTAGTGGTATCAAGACATAAAATTCAGCCCTCGGCACTCCTCTAGTTCTATTGGCTTATCAAGAATCAGCCTAGATTGATCACGCGTTCGGCGTCACATCATGTGTTTTATGGGTGGTCGACAAAGCAGGACTAACGAGACCACACTGTCGATGCCTTCAATCATTTCATCACTGCTCCGTATGCATTACATGTTGAAGTCAGTAATGGAAACTGTTTTAGTTCGTGTTACTTGCGTACTTCATTGTACTTCATATCCGTTATATACTGTGCAAGATGCGCATTGCATGCGCTGTACAAAACTTCAGGTGACGATTGCGATACCGCCTAATGCGAAATTTCAGCACAGCTGTGTAGATGTCTCCGGCTATGTGGGCTCAATTTTCTGCTTTTTCCGGTCGTCGGCACCTCTGGTGACAATATTAGTTCGATGGCAGTATTTGTTGATGAAAACGACGGTGTGCAGTGCACTGCGCAAGAGTTTGCTGCAATTTAACACGAGGCGTGATCGGCTGCGGCAATAGCCCAGTGATCTTAGTCTCTCTCGGCTCTTTGTTTTGCTTTGCTGACTAGTGGGCACGTCTGCTGACTGTTAGTTCGATAGTAGTATTAGCTCATGAAGACGAAGATCTGCACTCCATAGCGCGCGAAATTTCGTATATTACAGTATTAGTTGAACAAGACGACAAAGTGCAATGCACAGCGCGAGCTCGGTTACACAGATGGCGGCGACGGGGCTCAACTCACGAACGTTCGCTTAAGAGCTGCGCTCTACTAATTTCTAATTTATTCTATTTTCCCCTTTCACCTCGCGGGAACGCTACGGTCGCGCCATCTGTAGCGTCGCTGGATTTGTTCACGCATGACTGGCAAAAGAGACGGTTCATTGGAGAAACGTGGGAGAGGCCTTTGGCCTGCAGTGGGTGTAGTCAGGCTGATGATGATGATGATGTATGCGCATATATGACCTCCAGAGCCACCGCCCTATCAAATCACGCACTCCGAAGTTATCCAGTCACTAGTCATCAACCGTAGGGGGCGCAGCTTCTTCTAGTCGCTTTACCTCGCAGACGGCGCGCGTGATTTGAATAGAGCGGTGGTTTTGGAGGTCATATTTTCGCAGTCATGCATGAACAAAGGTGATACAGCGCCTCCGGCGGCGGAGAAGAGTTGACAAGTTTTCTGCTCCTGTCCACCCCGTTGCAGCTTTTATTCGCTTTGGGAATACCTAGAGAGTCAGCGTACGCGGCTACTTCTCTTGTAGTTCTCCTGACTCATGTAAACCACGTCTTGGTTAGACTATGAAGGGGCCTTTAGTCCAATATATGTGCCGTCTACACACCCCACAAGGTCCTCGATGCTTCCGTGAAGAAAGAAGCGTTCCTTAAGCGCTGTCCGCCACAGTCCTAGAAAAAAAAAAGCGACCACTTCTGCACAGCGGGTATAGAAGATATTCCTTATGCCGCGACTCACAGTGGTCTGGTCATGTCCAGTGCACCGGACTGTGCCGACGCTTCCCTTTAGACTCAAGATCCTGTAGAATTGGAGGGCACAGACAACTTGCTCTTGGACTGTGACCGATTGAGGGCCGCCACGCAGTCTCCACAGACGTATGCCGTCGCCTAGCTCGTCGTTAAGACAGCGTGCCGACGTTTTCGACCATCGAAAATGACACCGAAACTGTCCGTCGGTTTTGTCATTAAGCAGCTCCAGGCGGTCGTAAAGCGGATTCACACTGACGAGCCGCGGAGGTCGTCCGACTGGCTTAAATCGATTTGCTGCGCTCCCTGCCTACTTTCTTAGTCCTTCGGAAGCCGCAATTGCCCGAAATCGCTCACGCGACGGTTGACACTCGCCCGTGCGAATCCACCCGTACTGTGACTTGCCGCTGCTCGAAGCGATGAGCGAAGCTGCAGCTGCTGTCGCTGCCGCCATGACAGTCCCAGTACAATTCGGGTGCTTCCGTCATGCACTAGTTGGGCCCGAATTCGCCTATCGATCAAAACCATATTAATGCGAAAGCATTTCTTGTCTCATAAGTGTCGGCACAGCGCTGTCGGCAGGAGCGCGCCGGCAGAGCGACGAAAATTACCATTCGATACAAGAAAGTGGCCGGTATTGCGATTCGAAACCAGACCCTCTGTGCGCCAGGCGGGAACACGGCTCATACACCACGGAGGATCATTTCTTTTTCTTTATTGCATGGAAGTACACCTACTCTGACAGGCTTCAAGCCCGAATTAACTAGGAACACAACCACGCCAGCATGCTGCTCTCACTTTGCCCGCGCATCAAATTCCGGGAAGGGTCGTTAGTTCAAGCATATTTGAGGGGCTTGAAGTGAACGCGTTGTTGTTCGTACGACCGTAAAATGTGTTGGGATGTACACTGACGTTATACAAATGTGACTTGAGCAAACAAAGTTGCTGTTATCCAATGGCCACCTGATAAGTGTCACATGACAAAAACTACTTGCAAAAATGAATGTGCCGTCTTCGAAGGGTAACAAAAGATCCATAGCGCAACCAAGACGATCACAAGGAAGCGCCACACAGGACTATAGCGCCAGTCCTGTGTGGTCATTTATTGTGTTCGTCTTGGTAGCGCTATAGTTCTTTCGTTACAACATGCACCATCTAACCCAACAAGAATTCTTCTAAACCGTCTTCCAAGGTCAGGTGATAAGTGTCACGTGACAACGATGACTTGCAAAAAGGTTGCTGACGTTGAAACGCAAATGCTTTCGCATTTCTCCAATGCAGCAGACTGCAGTGTTCCCCAATTTTTTACACCCCACGCGTGGCGCGTTATGTCTTATGCGCGTGCACGCTATGTTTAGGGCACGACCAGCGTGCTTACCAGCCTTACCAGCTATAGCATTGCTTTGCTTGCAGACACCAGCCATGTTGACCGTCTCAAATGTAAAAGACATGTACACAAATGGGCATTATCGCTGGTGAACCTGAGCATCCCTGTGGAAACACGTAACCCGTCAACTGCCCTCAAATTTCTTATCTCGGACTGCGACGGCTGAGCACTGTGAGCTGCTTTCAACCATGACGAAGCATTGCTATCTGAGCATGCGCCATTCTCGAACAGCATAGCATCACATGAGCTCTGTCAGCTGGCATGGTCGCGCTGTCGAGGAAACAACGTGATACGGTTGGCGAGAATAGTGCACACGTGGCGCACTATTCTCGATCGTTTGCGGATTGACAGACAATTCCTGGTACAGGAGACACGCCTTTGACGCGCCGAAAAAGGCGTGGCAAACGGCTTCTGGCGAGTGCACATAGATAGCGGATAAGGCCCGATATTAGTATTTGCAGTATTGCGTCGCTGACATTAAGCCACGCTGGCGCCGTGCACTGCGTAGTCATGTTGTGTCTGGAACATAGACGCGGAACATGTAAGGTACAGTCGCGAGTAAAAAAGATTAGCACTAGTCGGCGTGCCCCCGGAGCGACAGATAGCAAAGCTCGGCACTGCGGATACGAACACGCCGGTAACGAAAGCGCAAGGCGTGTTCGCAAAGCCCGGCACCGTGCCAGCCACGCGGTGTGATTTGCTGCCCTCCGGTGACGTCACTGCGCTAATCTTAATTTTGCTCGCGACTGTGCGCTTCCGTTGATGCACTTGTCTTTATTTTAAACATCATCATTCTATGCAGCTTTTGCGCGTTCCTTCCTATTATCATATACTCACTGCGGACGCCCAAACTTGGTGAAAACTCGGGAGAGCGCAGATCTCGTGGCATTCATCATAGAAACCCAGCACACCTTAGAAAGGTTGGCAAAAAAAAGGAAACGAACAGCACTTGTCTTTCAAGCTGTCTCAAAACATAACCACACAGAAAATACATTCAATAACAGAAATAAAGGAACTGCTTCCAAATTAAGTAGCTGAGCTGAATACCTTGCTTAAAAACAAGCTATACATTCCCCCTCTATGTAAGGAATGTAATTCGGTCATTTTGTAATAGCATATGCGTTTACAGAAATGCCTTAATGACAGCTCATTGTCCCGTGTAAGGGGCACACTCCAAGTCATACTAAGATGTTTCCTCTGTCAGGCTTTATTCTTTTCAGTGGTGCCGCCATCCGGTGCGAGCTTTGGCTCCTGGTTCACAGAGCCAGTGGACATGTGTCCAACCAAGATACGCTTTTATACTTTGATGCTGTTGAGAATAAAGGCAGTTCTATTAGCTGCTCAGAGCCATGCCGCTACTCATATTTTAATAAGCTGTGTCGTCTTCCCGCTTTCCATTTTTTTCTGCTCTCTGTGTGCGCTGTTTATGAGCTAGAATGTAGAAAAGTCTGCAAACCTGTGTACGTTGTGCCTAATGATCTCGAGTGTACCGGAATCTTCGAACAACGCAAGAGTCGTGTTAATCTATGAGAAAGGCGGACATCAGGGACTTCAAATATTACACGCCGACCAGCTTGCTAGCTTGCTGTCCATTGTTTGCAAGGTAGTTACTCAGCTAATAGCTCATCTAATTAGATAATGCTTAGACTTCAGTCCAACGTAGAACAAGGTTGGCTTTCAAAAAGGCTACTCGACAGCAGGCTTTCATGACACTGTCAATGTGGTGATAGAAAATATGAACAATACACAAGCAATCCCTTCATATAGCCTTAATAGATAACAGGATACATTTAACTGAGTGCAATTCTCAAGGGTCGCCAGCTAAGTGAGCGCCTCCACCTAAGCAAGTGCAATTGGCGGCGGAGGCCCGTGTGCTGCGCGATGTCAGTGCACGTTAAAGAAAGCCAGGTGGTCGAAATTTCGAGAGCCCGACACTACGGCGTCCATCATAGCCTGAGTCGCTTTTGGACGTTAAACCCTCATAATCTATTAACCACTGAGCATGCTCTGCCTGCCTATCACCAGGTCTTAATCAGCCCCCGAGGATCGCCAGCTAAGCGAGTGCAATTGACGGCTTCTCGAGTGCAAGCTTTCGAGGCTTGAAAGCTTCAAGCCAGTATTGCTTCTTTGCAACAAAGCTGTACGTCCCACAGGAGCATACATTTGTTCCAACGCCTCATCAAGCATATTCTGCCACTCAGGTAAAATTTTCTCATCATACGCGTCAGAAAAGTACACTACTCGGCTTTTCTTCTTCTTCGTCTTCTTCTCTCTCCTTAGAAATCATGGCACATACCCACGCAGGGGGATTGGCCAAGGTTTAGTAGATAATCCCAATTGAGAGCTTGCTTCTTTTTCTTTGTGTAGTAAGCTTTCGGTAGAAAACGCCCGGATATCGTGAATCTCACAACTTTATTAGATTACTTCTGGAGAGACTGTAATAAAACGGGATCCTTGAAAACCCGTCGTGTACACTGAACAGGTGGCATTTCAGTGTCCACTTTCTCTAACTTTCAGTGTTTTTTCCACATGCGCATTCTTTGTCTCGCAATGAATGCGAGCGCAGTACAAGTTTATCCACAATCCATACCACGCGCCGGCAAGTGGCAGTCTTTAGGAAACCGAGGCACCAAGCAATAGGTCATTTATGTGAATAAGAATCCATAAAAACTCTTCGGTGTCAAATTGTAGGTATATCTGTATACAATGTGCCCATTTTCGTTTTGAGTGTTTTCCCAATTTTTCCAGTTCTGTTTAAAAAACTTTTTTAGCTTTATCTTAGCGTTATAAATTTCAGCAAATTTTCATCTCTGTCTAGAAAACAGCGGGGCCAGCTGACTGGACTTTACTCACTGAACCTGGTTCACCCGCTATGAGTCTACGAGATATTACTTGGTAAAAACAGATGCACAGCTCATGTTAGTGTCATTTTGTCCTGTACTGTAAGTATGGAGAATAATACAGTTAATGCATCACCGTGAACATATGGTTTGTTTCTTGGAGCTAACCGAAAACTATTTGGCTTATGTAGAGCCTGTATCATTCTTCCTTCGCTCATGGTAATGATGGATTTTTATGGCGTAAAGGCATCTGTGGCCAAAGAGCGCTATGGCAGAAGGTTTTCACTTATACTCAAGGTGAGATCAAAGACCCATTTCCCATGCATTTTGCCCTAAATAAGCCGAACACCAGACCAGGGGAAAGCTTGTACCCATTGTATCACCGGTGGGTACCCGGCGACACCGGGAATCATTCTTCTTTCTCTGGCGCACTGTTGTTATACTTGAGACGTTTCATTGGTACCACTCTACTAACCCCCTTGGTAAGCGATGTGATTTGAACGGGTGCCGCTCAAGCCACTAGCTTACTAAGTACTTCATTTTTCGCGTCTCTAGCAGTCTTGTGCAATACCACAAGATTCATGGCCTCGCATGTCATGTGTATCACGCAGCGACCATCATGGCGGGCTTCGCACCGTCCCCCGCATTCATTCTTTAGCCAGGACACTACTGCCTTTCTCTTGGTAGTAAGCCGACCTGCGACTCGTGGGGTCCCCCTTTTTCATAGCTATTAAGGCGAAAGCCTTATATAGACCATTACCAACGAAATCCGGCGCCGTAGTCGGAGTCAAGAAAAGTGGTCCAGAAAAAAAATGGTAAGGTTTCAACGTAGTTAGTCCGATTTTATGTGCGAAAGCATGTTTTTAGCCTGATTGGTTCATGGTTTTGCTTTGCTGGGTTGTCGGCATGTAGGGTGACGCTATTAGACTCCGTTTAAGCTCTGATCGAGGTTAAGCTGATCTCATCTGTCCGCGCCGCCGCTCGAAGTTGACGAAGGCGACGATGTGCAATGCACAGCGCAAGAGTGCGTTGCAGTTCAACACGAGGCGTGATCGGCTGTGGCGATAGCATAATGGTTGCCATGCCCCCTGGCAGACAACCGTGTCTAATGGACTTTCATTACAAGTTGGTCGATCCGACTCAATACATCATCCGCATAGTCCTGCTGCTTCAGGACTTATCTTAATTTATACATATGTTCGACAAAATAATCACATACCTATCGTGCATCCAAGTCACAATGTCTAAAAGCCATTCTACTCCTCCAAATGCTGTGAAGGCCCAATAACATAATCTGGTCATACTGTGCAACATCACTTTCAGTGGTCAGGTACCGAATTCCACGCGGTGTCAGTGGTAAGCCTTTTTTTAGGGTGTTTTGCAAAACATCCCAGAGGAACACCGCATCCCAATAATCCAGGAACACGTGTTCTACCGTCTCTGGCTTTCTACATAAGAGACAGTTTTAGCCTCAAGGAACAAAAAGGCCCTTTTCCTCTAGCCATGTTTTTACTGGTAGGGTTCCTGTATGCAATTTGAAAAAGAATGTTTTTACGCCAGGTGCAACATTCATCTTAACTCTCCTGAGAACGTCTTTTCCAGGGCCTTCACAGTATAAGATGTTTTATTGAAGTGTATGTTCATGCAATAAAGAAAAAAGTGGCGATAGCATAGTGCTCTCGGTGCAGTGGCCAGCGAAGCTTATGTGTTCGCGCCGCAGCGGGTTCGAATCCCAGTCGCGGTAATATTCACGTTGTCTATTTATTAAAGGTCAAGACCAACGCTTCAGCTATGGTCCGGCTTTTGCAGCTTTGGTCATAAAGAAGACCTTACGTTCTAAAACACTTCATCCGAAGGTACGGGGCATTTAATCAAGGACCTCCACATTCCGGGGCGAACACGCAACCCATAGGCAACAAAACCACGCTGCTTCTTGGCGAGTAAAGGTGTACCCAGTTCATGCGTTGCATTACGCAAGTATGCTAATGGGTAGGAGCGTCATTACAAAGGAAGAAAAAATATAAACAGAAAAATTCATGCTTTCGCCTTCACAGCATGCAAGTAGTCTTAAATGCCCTCCACAAAGTTTTCTTTTTCTCTCCTATGAAGGTGGTGTTTCAGAAGATCCCACTTCGACGTGCCCTGATGCTTTGCCGTTATTTCAGATTATCATGATATGAAAAGGAGTTCTACTTATAGTGCGTCGCCAGATATTAATTAATTTTGCGTGTAAGACAAGAAAAGAGCAGCGCGAAGCTCTTGTTGCGTTTATCACTTCTATTTTTCTAGCCGAAAATGAAAAGGTGGAGTTAAGTTTCACTTGTTCCTCTACGCAGCTGGCAGAGTAAAGGCCACACGCAACAGCTATGTTACGCATTCTGTAATTTTGCGTTAGCCGTCCGTCCGTAGCACGCGTAATGATGCTAAATGAATCGGAAATTTGAGGACCAATACCTTCGACAGGTCGGTATATTAAAACGATTATTTGCAAACCTTTCAAATTATTCTATTTCCCGCCTTTGTCGTCGGGTAAATCTACGCAACGCCTTAGGTTTCAGTCCAGTATCGAACAACGAACGCGGGGCGTGAGATCGTCTCAGCTAATAACTAACGGTGGTAAATTCAAAAATGAAGTACCGCTGGTTGGGGAATCGTTATACTATACCGACCCAGAATTCGAGAAAATGGCAATTTCAAAGAGTACGCCTCCCTCAATGTTCTTAAACTGAGCATCCAGTCAGAATGCAGTAATTAAAAGATGAGTTATTTATTTCTTTATAAAGCGTTTGACGCCGACAGCTGATGGCTCGTTCTTGTAAACCAGCGCTACGGCTCGAAGCCAAACAGAAAGGGACAAAACACAGCCATCTGACCAACTCGCCCACCAGTTCATGTTGTACAGCGTACAAGGGCCTCTATTTCTTCGTCCTGTCTCACCGAACCGTCTCGTTTCATACCCGTCATCGCAAATGCTTCGTGTAAATAGCGAATGCTTGGCTTCTGCATTCGAAAGCGCTTTCTGCCTCCCGAGGTGCTGGGCTTGTTTGTGGGCTTTCAGCCTTCCGTTAGCCACGGCATAAGGATATGCAAGTTCTTGAGGTCCGAATGGCAACGTCAGGTGAGGCTCAGCGCTGTGTTTTGTCCCTTTCTGTTTGGCTTCGAGCCGTTGCGCTGGTTTACAAGAACTATGTCTGACCAACTCGCCCACCAGTTCATCATGTCTCGTCGTCTCATCATGTTCAACTTACGAAAACTGCCTTTCTGATCTGTTTTTAAATAATGCTCAACGTCTAACTCCTAGGCGCTTTGAAGGTGATGTAGAGCTTTCAGCGCCATCCTCACGAAATAAACTTCAACGACTTCTCACTACTTTCTATTACGCACTCGTCTCACTGGTCAACTGCGGCCAAGTAATGTCTCAGTCTTCTACTGAGGCACACCACGCTCGAAGCTTAGTCAAATTCCTGGATGACAAGCTTGGACAGCTACCAGAAATTAGCGCCTGTGTTCAGCAGCCGCTAATGCTCCTAATTCGCCTAACAAGGTCAAGAAGGCAGCACGCTTTCTCGCACCCACATTCTAAGCCCTTAATATACAACTCGCTAGAAAACTTTAACAATTGACATCCCGCTACATTGTAAGGTAAACAGGCTCATCTTACCCATAAGAATTCGAAACGAAATTGACGTGTTGTTCAGCACATATTGTTCTAACACAATTAAACAAACATATAAAAATCACATTGTCATGAGACATACTCAGCTGACCTCTTCGGCACCTTGGCGACTTCATTCACCGGCGACAAAAAAAAAATAAAAACAGAGTGACATCGTTTCATTAGGTAGTCCTAATTTAAAGTGAAATGTCGTTTCTGCCGAGACAATACTAATTAAAACGCATCTGCAGTAGGAAGGTCGTAGACAGCTTGAGTGGCAATTAATTTTAGTAAGCGCCTTTAAATGCTAAAAGATTTAAGAGGCATGGAAAAGGAGATGCGTACTCGCGGAGGTGTCAGCGGGGGCGTATCTCATTAGCATTTGGGCGCGACAGCGTGCAACTGCGAAAGGGTTGCCAGGTACCGCGCTGCTTCCTTGCCGCCATCTCGTTAGCGCAGCCAGCTTGCGATGCATCGTAATTTGTTGCGACTGTGACAAAGGAGGAGACAGCGAACTCGTCAGAACGCATTTCGGAAAAGCTGTCTTGAGTTCAGCAGGCATTTCGCGACAGTCAGAGAGGCCATATTTTCATTAAGGAAATGGAACGATGCTTTGCAACATTTTAAATGACTATAGTTCACGGCGTTGGGAGAGCAGTGAGAAACAGCACAGCATATCGTTTTGCGGAAAATTTTGATCTCCACCAGGGTACTTGGCGCCATTACGCCGCATTTCAGCATGCCTCTAGATGGTTATACTGAAAGTAATATTTGAAACATGTGACAGCTGAAATGTGTTCTCAATATTTCTAAAATGTTGTAAAATACCCTCTTTTGTTGGCCTTTACCTGGTTTGGAGACTGTTTATTGAAATTATCACGAAGAACTCTTAGCGGATCTCAGCATGCTAATTGTTGAATAAAAGGGCCGGAGTACCATGCTTTCTTCAAAACCTATGTGAAAGGGGCGTTTAGAAACATGGTAATAATATTAATATTTTATTAGCAGAAAATATTGCGATGCATACAATCACGGGCCTGTCGAAGCCAAGAGGAGGCCTGCATGACTGAAAACTTCGGATTGTGCAGACGGACTGAAATTAAAATTCTAAAGAAAATACACTGTGCAAATTACATGTGCCTTGCAACATTAGGCATTAAAACTTCTCGCAGAGATTTTAGCTTTCGTTTTATTGTCTGTGTTGAATATTGAGTATTGTCTTGCTCGTCTTGCTTTGTTGAATCTGGATGGCGATCTGTGAACCGTGTAAAGTTGACCTTTACGGTGAGGTCTACAGCAACGTTGATTCTATTTTGAAGGCTGGATTTCAGAAGTGTCGAAGAACAATTGTTTGTTAATACAAACACTCAATAAACGGAAGACCAAGCAAATTTTAAAAAAGTTTATTTGAGAAAGGAATATTCATAGGCGATACTTTTAAACATATTCTTTAAATATGCATCTACACGATCATGCCACATTTGAGAACAGCGGCCCAACAATGTGATGCTACACCTTAGAAAAGACTATAAAAATGCATGCATGATTTTCTTTTTTGCTGATAAAGATTTAACTTTAAAGGCAAACTACGCAATGATACGCGCTTTGCTGCAAATGTATGCCATGCGAGTGTGCCACGAGAAAGACTATCAAATTAACACGCAGATAATGCAGTGGAGGCTTTCAGCTGGAATACAATAGCAATCATTGTCATTGTTACACTTTAAAATAAAACAGATTCAGTTAAAAGAGCTGTCTTCAAAATATTCTAATTCAGAATAATTTAATTTTTTGTTGGTTACCAAATTACCATTAAAGAAAACCAGTATATATTTATTTATTCACAGTGCCTTACAGGCCCCAGTTCACAGAAATTAGTAATGGCGCAGTAAGAGCATACGCGTGCCAACCAGAATTAAACATAAAAATGAGACAACCAGCCAGATACAGAGACAAAAAACACTATTAACAAAGAACGGCAAATTACAATTCATTACAGCAAAATGTAACGAGATTTACGTAAGAAAATGCAGCCCACAAACCATAAAGTTAATCATCAAACGAAACTCAAGAAATATGTTTGAAAATACAGCGCATAAATATGACTGACACGGGCAACTAGCCCGAACAAAGAAGTCAGTGTGACAACTAAACAGAATGAGCCATAAACAGGTAGACTTTAGATTAATGTCAGCATGGGTAATGATCAAACAACTTGTCGATAAATATATCCGTGTTAGTTATGGAACTAACATTAGCGGGAAGATCTTCCAACGTGATATGGAGAGAGAAAGCGCAGATTAATTGAAGGCCCTAATAGTGCCACAGATGCGCGAAAACTTAGTTGATTGTGTAACCACTGAGGTGTGTGTGAATGAGGAGTGAGTGGAAGGGGACAAGGGGGTGGGGGTGTTGTACACGTATCTATGAAGTAGTCAAATAAGAGAAACTGAACGACGATGATCTAGTGATTAAAAGGGAATGTCACTTTTCATTTATGATATGCCTACGTTACGATCACAGTTACTGGGTATGAACCTTGCGGCACGATTCTAAACGGTTTCAATCAAGTTAGATAAAAAGCGTTGATGAGGGCTCTAGACAGATGCCGCAAACTCGGGTTGGGGACGGGCAAAACAAGTACGCTCATTTGCTCACGTTAGCGGGTGAACTTCGTAGATTTCGGCGCAAACATCCCAATATATGAGAAGACTTGACGCAGGTGGCTGTAGTGTGAGAAGATCAGTTGAGGTTTTCTGCGAGGGGAACGCCTAGATATTTGTAGGCTACCGCCCGGGTAACCCTGGTGTTGTTTACGTAGCAATGGAAGGAAGTATTAACCCGATTACGGCTGAATCAAATTACTTTGATACTTTTAAAACCATCCGCAACTTGTTACACTATTTATTGATATTCTCAAGGTCCCTTTGAAGGTTGTGGTGGTCATCTGGAGTGCCGATAGGGCGGTACAAAATGCAGAGAGAGAGAGAGAAAGACGAACGGAAAGGCACAAAATGCAATCATCTGCAAAAACTCTGATGCTCGACAGTATATTACTATGCCAATCGTTGATGTAGGAAAAGTATGGGCCAAGAACAGTGCCCTGATATACGCCTGACGTAACATATGTAAGCGATGATGAAGCGTTGTTGACGACTGTAAATTGTTGGCGAAAGCACAAGAAGTTGCGGAGCCATGACAACGTGAGTAGAACAAAGTTAAACCAGAAAGTTTAGATATTAGACAACAATGAGCTCCACATGAAATGCTTGAAAATTTAAAAAAAATGTACACTCATATTTAAAGTTCAAGTTCATATTAATGTGAAGATCGGTAATAAGTTCGAGTAATTGCGTTTCGCATGACATTCCTTTTCTACAATCGGGTTCATTAACAAAGAAAAGGTAATTAGACTCCAACTGGCAGTGAACGTTACAGACAATTATGTGTTCTGGTAGGTTACAGCATATACGAGTTAAGATAATTATAGGCGAGTGCCAGAACCCAGCTTTATGTATTGGAATCACCCTGGCAATCTTCCAGTAAGCTGATAGTTGCCCGGTTGATAATGATTGCTGAAATATTAAACGTAGAATCCGACTAAAGTTAGAAGAGTATTTTTCAGGATTTTAAATTAGTAATAACATGAGCAATTGCCTTCGATAGTGACACTTAGGCGCTCTATATTTGTGCAGTCTATTTCGTTCACAAAAAGGATGCTGGAATGATCTTCTCTGGTGAATATGGGTGTGAAGAATGCGTTAAATGGAGATGAGCAATCCGTGTTAGTAAGAATGTTGTCATCACCGCCATGTAACGATGTATGATCATTGTCATTATCGGGAGATAATGCTTCCCAGCACATTTAGGGTTTGACTTAATAGAGAATGAGAAATGTTGGAGTAATATTTTCTTGTAACGGTAGATAGTGGAGAGCAGTACTGTTTGAGGCACATACTGTATGTTTGCCTAGATTTTCGCCTACATGGGACGCTGTATTTTTGCCTAGACGTACGCATTGCATTTTGGTACAAGGGCGTTTTTATTCCGTAATTTTCTGAGAGATTCATTCACCCACATATTTTATCGTGCAAAATGGAGATAGTGGTACGTACTGGTTAATTAATTCAAAAATTTTATTCGTTAAAAGCACTCAGCTGCTGTCAACAGCCTAGCGTAAAACGACGCAAAAACGAAAGTTAAAAAAAGCCCTAGTTCTTTATTGGTGTTGTCATATTTGGATTAATCGGATCTCTTATTTTTTTAATTTTGGACGACTTGAAATAATAAAGGAATTTTTTTTATAGCTGCTTCAGTTTATGGTCGCTAAACATAAAAGTATGGAACTATTGAGCCTGAAGCATCGCTAAGAACCAAGTTCAAAATATTAGAACCACAGGTAGGCTGGTTTCTGACTTGAGATAGATTTAAATCTTGAGTAAGGTTAGCATATTTAGCAGAAGCACTACAGGATGTTGACAAATCGAGCCACTTTACCTGAGGGTAGTTTAAATCACCGAAGAGGTACATATTATTAGCATTTCATTATATGACGGATATTTTCAAAATGCAACCACATTTTTCCAAGGTACAAGCGGCGTAATTACAACTGTATCGTAGGTGTAATGAAAGACCAAGGAATTTGTTATTACTAATGCGAAGTCATTTAAAAATAGATTGAAAGGTAACGGGTATAAAACAGACCCTTGAGGAACACCCGCTTTCAGACTCTGGCTGCTGCTTTACTCGGATAAAACTTAAGTCCGCAGCTAAGCTCCGCCCACATTTAGGGCCGTCGCGCAGAATTCCTCCACAGGGAAAAAAGTAGTCCGCTGTGAAAATTTTTCTCAAAACCCAAACAAGAAGCCAGTCACAGGAAAAAAATTATACGATCGAAAATTTTGACAAAAGGCTCGTTTAATAAAGTCACATTAAAAATCTGAATTTGTTTACTGTTATGATTGGCTAGTGGACTAATACAAGACTCTGCGGATCGTGGCCCAGTATTAACAACTTCTGTTTTTCTAAGTTGTGTCCTACTATAACAGCTGTGCTATTGTTGACAGCTACGACTTGTGAGTGATCTTGCAAGTAATTTTTCAAAAGGTCCTGAACATGTCTTCTAAATCTGAGTGAGTACAATTTTCGCAAAGTATTTCATCGTTTTAGTGTGTCCAAAGCCTTAGCGATATCTAGAAGCCGGGAGTAGCTAAATGGGCAGTGATCAAAACTCGCATACAGTACATCAGAGAATCATTCGAATATTGAAAGCGTTCAACGGCATTCATGAAACCGAACTGTCGCTCAGGCAGAATGTAATTTTTTTTTCAAAATTAACGTTATGCACTTCAGCACAACTTTTTCTAAAATTTGGGAAGCTATTGTTAAAACAATTGTGGGTCTATATTTATCAATGATATTCCGCTCGGCACCCTTTTGTGTAGGTACCACAATCACCGCTTTTAACAAACTCTTCACTGCAGCAGTGCGTGAGAATCTGCAACAGTTAAAAAAGGATTTTCTCAGGAACTTTTTAACTTCTCTGAAGCAGCGACGCTGCAATACAATCAAGACCAGGAGATTGAATACACTTGCAGCTGAAGGTAATGCGTGCGAAGTCTACTGCCGAGTTTTAGTAAAAAGGCGGACGCAGATATTGTACATGTCGAGGATATCTGTCTCGTGGCAGAGGTGAAATACACGCGCGCGAACTGTTTGTGGGACAATCCAGCTGTTTACTGAGAATTACATGAAAAAAAAGCTCACGAAAATATTAGGCATTCTTGTTAACGCTTTATACGATTATTCAGAGACCAGGTATTGCCGTGGTTTATGGCAGCTAGTTTAAACTGCTCACGGTAGGACTGCCCTTTAGCGGAAGGATTAAGCCCAGCAACTCTATTTCTTGTGGTTCTGTATTCGATGCGCAGTTGAAGGTTTGTAGCGCACCATTTACAACGCTTCCATAGGCAATCTCGGTGCAAGATTGCATGCATAATTCCTTAATTAAACCATATATGTTTACTTCGTTTTTCGCTGATTGCCTGCTTCGTGGCTTGTTCAAACGTCTTTAATTGTTGCCATAACAAAGAATAAACTAAATCAGCGGAGTTAGACATAAATAATGTCGGCTACTTAAAGTTACTGTTAGGTTATGTTATTTTTGTTTTTCCACTTGGTATTGTGCGAGTTATTTTGTTCGCCGCCACAAGTTGACTGCTCCTGATACTTGAAAGTAGGACGGTCAAAAAAAGGCAAATGGTAAAGTAATGATCCTCCAAACGTACAGTAAAGACAGCTGAGGAAAGATTGCAGCTAGCAGCACGTATGTCTCTGCTGTCTAGACAAGCTTGAAGTAAACTACTGCTCAGCACTCCCACGCGAGACGGTGCATTGAAAACATTTTCTACGCCAACAGCTAAAATAACAGCTAGGTAATCTGCCACAATCGTCTCTGAGGGACACAATGTATCGATGTTGAAGTTGTATACTATGCAAAACTGGTCTATCCTAGTATTCGCCTGAAATATTATTTCAACTGCGGTAGGAAATGGCTGATGCTGTCTGATGGTGGCCGGCAAATTGCCATCAGCTTTTACCGTCTTATTTGAGAGCATATTTCCAAAGCTAGGCATTCTGTACGTGGAAATGGCATACCAATTCAAGATATATCAAACGTGTTGCGGTCAGAAGCAGATATTCCACTCGTTCTGCTTTAAGAACGAGTCGCAAACGTTGGCTGATAACCATTCAGCATAAAGAAATTTAGGCAAGGATTTGGAACATTTATTTATCTTGACACTTAACACAAATATATCTACTTGATAAATAGCACCCTCTGCAATAGTTCTAATTTCGTCCCATTATTTGTAGCTACGGATATTAAGAACAATCAGAGTAAATTATGTCACCAAGTTTGGGCCTAAGCCCTGCATTTTATAGAGATTCAGAATACGGAAAATTTAGAGTAGCCGACAAAGTGCTGTTCATTTTACTTGGGCCATGTCTGATTCACAAAACACTCAGGCTGGGGAGGTAAAAAGTTTGTGTCCCGTTACCCAAACGCATTTACACAGCACCTCAGGTCAACACAGCACCTCAGGTCAACCCTGAAATTTTGTTGCTTGTCAAGCAAGCTTTAATTCGGAGTAACTGGCATAGCATATGCCTCAAGGTTAGCTCTTCGGCTGTATTGCATGTAGTCCGTCTAGATTTAAAAGAAGGCCAGCGGCTCTAAGCCCAGCTATTCGCTAGGAGTTGTGGCACTCATTTTATTCCAGCTCACAGGTGATGAATCGAGATGGATGGCGGAAGAGAAGATGGGCATTCAAGGTAAGCGCCTCTTTGATGCTGCTTAGCATCGGGTGTTATGGGGAATATTAGGCTCCATAGTGAATTTTTAACTGTTCTGCTAATTTTGATAAAAATATCAGGAATGGTTCAGCCTCTTGCCATCGGAGTATATTCTAAATGAAACGAGCTTTATTCCTAGGTGAATGTTTTGTTCGAAGGCCGAGTAGAGCAAATAAGGACAGTCCCGAGCCCAAAACAGCTGACGCTATAGTCTCGCAGCGCGTGTCAGGTCCACTCCCGCAGCTGCCGATCGGCTTTCTCTTTACAATTGGCACGGGGGAAAAATAGCCACCCTGGCGAGTTAGGAGGACCACAGGAAATCAGGGGTTGTAGTGCGGCTTCAAACGAGACACGCAGACCGTCTCGCGCCCACGTCGCCGGAGATCGGATGAGGGCGTAACGGGCTCGACGGTGTAATTAAAGGGAGAAGTGCGCTCAAGGATGCGGTATGTTCCGTAGTACACCTGAAGCAACTTGGTAGAGAGACCGGCTGAGGCAGAAAATAGACGGAGCCAAACAAGAGATTGCGGAAGAAAACTGTGTCATGCGAGTTGTCGAAGCGGTATTTCTCGCACCGCTGGTCGTCGGACGTGAGGGACCGGGTGAGCTGTCGGCACTCTTCAGCGTATTCGGAGGCTTCAGAGACGGTTGTGGGCTTCGACAAATCAGGATGTAAGGAAGAATATTGTCAAGTGTGTGTGTGTGGGGGGGGGGGGGGGGGGGCTGGCGGCCCTACAGAAGGAAAAATGGCGAGAAACCAGTAGTCCTCTGCGTAGCGGTATTGTAGGCGAAGATGACGAGTGGTAGCATTACGTCCCAGTTGTAATGATCCGCAGCCACGTACGTAGACAACATGTCACCAAATGTCCGATTAAAACGTTCATTCAGGACGTTTCTCTGCAGGGTAGGCCGTAGTGGCGCGGTGATTGACGTTGCACTGCTGCACAAAAATCGTAACGACATCAGATAGAAATACTCGCCCACGGTCGCTCAGCAATTCGCGCGGAGCGCCTTGACGAAGTATGAAGTGGTGAAAGAGGAAGGCTGCAAACCCTGGCCAATCCCCCACCGTAAGTATGTGCCATCGTATTTGAGACAACAACTTCCTGCGCCGCAGCAGCAGGGAAGGCGGCAGTTTTGGCGTATACCGGGTCAAGTGGTCCAAAGCGACGACGGCCGAGCGGCTTCCGGCAGCAGTGTAGGGAAGCGGTCCGTACAGGTGAATTCCAGCTCCGTCGAAAGGACTGGATGAGCAAGGTAAGGGCTGCATTGGGTCGGTCTAATGGTGGTGGCTGGCCTTGCGGCTTTGACAATCGGGGCAGAAGCGCTCGAACTTGTGAACGTAGGTGCATATACCACGCCAGTAATATTAGAGGCGAAGCCGGTTGTGGGTCTTGAAGGCATCGGCATGACCGGCTTGGAGGTCACTGTGAAATGCAGTGCATATTTCTGAGCGTTGATATCCAGGGATGAAAAGGAGTCATTTGCGGCCGTCAGGAAGGTTATTTCGGTGGTACAATAATTAATCATAAATTGTAAAGTGGTAATCCTGACGGTGGACTGCGGGCGTGAGCGAAACGAACGAAGAGTTCGAAAGATAACTGAAAACAAAAACGATCCAGGGATCTTTGGAGTTCTCGGTGGGCATATATCGTGCAATGACAAGGCAGCGCAGTATAGGGGAGAAGTGGAAGCACATTCAGTGGCCAGAGGAGGGTGAGATAATATGTAGGCGTCATGACGCTTCGTGCCAGAGGGATACACGACACGAATATCGTACTCTTGAAGGCGTAAGGCCCAGCGGACGAGGTGGCCATTTGGGTCCTTGAGGGAGGATAACCATTAGAGGGAATGGTGGTGCGTAATGACCGCGAAAGGTAGGCAGTAGACGGAAGGCCGAAACTTCCCGATAGGCCAAACGATGGCGGAGCTCTCGTTTTCAGTAACTGAGTAGTTAAATTCGGGTTTCGTCAGGGCGCGGCTTGCGTAGGCAACATACTCGACAAAGCCGGGTTTGCGTTGCGTAAGAGCAGTACCGAAACCAGCGCCACTGTAATTTGTGTGGATTTCAGTTGGAGCATCGGAGTCAAAGTGGCGTAATATAGGCGGGAAGTCCGCAGATGGCGCAACGTGCTGAACGCATCGTCACAGGCAGTATTGCAGCTTGAAAAGTCGCTGCTGTCGCGAAGAAGGGTAATTATAGGTGCGATAATAGAAGCGAAATAGTGGATAAAGCGTCGGAAGTAGGAGCAGAGGTTGATGAAGCTGCGAAGTTTTTCATCGTGCAGGGCTTGGGGAACTCAGCGACAGCACGAAGCTTTCCTGGGTCGGGAAGCTCACCGTCCTTAAATACGACGCGGCCCAAAATTGTCAAACGGCGGGCGGCGAAGCGACATTTCTTCACATTGAGTTGAACTCTGCTACGGTGAGACAGCTCAAAACATTCCCCAAGCGAACAAGATGCGTCTGGAAATCCGGGGAGAAAACAACGATATCATCCAAGTAACACAGGCATGTTTTCCATTTGAGGCCGCACAGTATGGTGTCCATCATGCGCTAAAAAGCGGAAGGGCATTACGTAGTCCGAAGGGCATGACGTTGAATTCGTACAGCCGTTCGACGTCACAAAAGCTGTCTTGGCGTGGTAAGCGTCGGCCATCGGGACTTGCCAATACCAACAGAGTAGGTCTTACGATGAAAAGAATTCAGCCCCTACAAACAGTAAAAGGGCGTCGTCAATGCGGCGAAAGGCATAGACGTCTTTGCGGGTGATTTAGCTTAGGAGTGGTATTTAACGCAAAAGCGGATAGAACAGTCTCTCTTGGTGACGAGGGCGACTGAGGAGGCCCGAGGACTGTACGATGGTTGTATGACGCCACGCTGCAGCATGTCGTTCACCTGCCCGTCGATGAGATGACGTTCGGTTGCAGAGACACGAAAGGGACGTTGGCCCAACGGCGAATGGGTGTGTCGATCCGATAGGTGACAGCCGATGTGCGTCCAAAAAATTGGTGGGAAACGTCAAATGAGGAGTGGAACATAGCAGAACAAAAAGCTTGGTCATTTCCGGGTGAGCAAGACTGGCGTCGATTGAGCGGGCGAGTACGTCCGCGGGAGCAGGATCAATAGAAGGAGGGCAAGGAGTAAGCGATGCCATCAGAAGAGGGTAGGAGTCATCTTCGTAAGTGTTGCAGATGACAGCGGAGGTGAAAGGCCGGATGCATCATAGGCATTCGCCGCGAAGAAGAGAAAAGGGGCACAATAATGGATTCGGGACGAACAAGGCCCTACAGACAGCTGCAACAGTAAGGACAGCGAACGGCATAGGTAGGCGGTGGCGAGAAGCGAAGGCGTTGGACGGGGTGAAGATGCCAGAGCCCTCGGAAGCAAACGCGCAGTTAACAGGGACAAGCGCAGCAGGGCACGCCGGGATCGTGACTTCGTCACCGGCAGTCGGTTTGTCGCACGTTGTTGGGGTAGCACCCACAGGTTCGTCGCCGAAGAGAAGAAGTTCGACTTCGACACGACTGCAGTCGATGACTGCTTGGTGTTGGGAGAGAAGTCCCAGCCTAAGATGATGTGGTCAGAGGGCGATGAAAAGACGCTAAATTCAATGATGTACAAAACGTCCTGAATAGTAACCCGGGTCGCACATGTGCCCAAAGCCTTGATAAGTTCCGAATTAGCGGCTCTAAGCGAAATAACAGAAAGCGGCGGCGTCACTGTGCAGTTGGCGGCGCAGTTTCTCGCTCAACACAGATACAGCAACGCAGGTGTCAACAAGGGCGAAAGCATCGGTGTCCTCAACCTTGATCATATTGGACGGAGAAAGTTGAGGCCTTGAACTTGTCGATGAACACGCAGTCTTGCCTCCGGAACTGCGGTCACTTTCCGGAAACATCTCTTCTAAGTAGGGCGCCTTGGTGCGCGTACTACCATCCGCCGCTCTACTTCTAAGACACAAGCAGCGTCATCTGCCTCATTGGTTTTGCATTACTAAGGCAATTTACAGCCACCTTCGCTATTTCAGGTATATATCCTTGTGATATCAGTTCGTAAATATTATAAACGTGTGCATCACAACACGACGAATCCTTTGACACCATCCGAAACCCCCTGCAAGAAACTGTTCGGCTGTACTGGATGTCTGAAGATCCTCGGAATGCACAGTTTGGGGGTGGAAAGGTCGTCGGCGTGAATCCCAGATATACTTTTGGCTTCATGTAAATCAGTATTTTATCCTCAAGAACATGCCATGTAATTCGAAACAACTTCAAACAGTATGAGTCAAACGAGTGGCCCCAGAATTTTTACAACAATGGTGGTCCCGGGGAGGTCCCACTTCGATGGTTGGTTTACTGGAACCAGCTGTTACCAGCTGTTAAATGCAAAATTTTAAGTAATTTTCACAAAAAGGCCTTTTGAAGTAAAAATTTGCCTTTTGCGGCATAGTATCACCAGTGTTGGCGGACACCGTAAAGCTAGTGAATGGTCTTGAGTAAGTAAGCTGGTTAACTAATTTCTGTCAATTAACTTTTCAACTATTACAGTTAGGTGCATAGCAGCAAGTAAAGATTTGTAGCCGGTCGTCAGTAATAGCCTTATTAGTTTTTAGGATTTCGAAAACGCTATTATCCTCGGTGCTGTGGATCAACAAAATATGGCTGCATCGTGCCAAAATGCATGCACTTTCGAAAGCGTGCAGGCAAAGCAACCCCTCCAGTGCGCGTAACTAGTCAAAAAAGCCAAATTTTGTCGAGCCACAACGCCAAGGATAATAGCGTTTTCTAAATTATTAAAGTGAAATGGCTGTTACTAAAGACCGGCTACTAATCTCTAATCGCAACTAGGCGCTTAACTTGAATAGCGAAAAATCTCATTATTAAAAAAATAGTTAACCAGCTTACTACATAAAACGATTCACCGGTTTTCTGGTATCCGACAACAATGGTAATACTAGCCTCAAAAAGCCATATTTTTTACTTCAAAAAACATATTTTTGAAAATACTCAGTCTTCCATGCAACACCTTGTATAACGAATCGAGATCATTGGTATAAATTGAGGCGCTACGTGCCCACTGCCGCTACGTGATATAGTGTGGTCACAATTTGACGTTCAATCCAGACAGACGCGTCCTTGACAAACGTTAGTAAGAGCTGACGCTTTTTGCGTGCAGTGAAATGAGCAATTCGATTAAGGCTTCAAGCGAACGCTATAGTGATTATTATATCACAAAGAACAACGGTTCTTTAAGCTACTCTTCCAGCTCATGCCTGGTGAACTGAAATCCTCCGTAACATTCACAACGTTTTAAAGAGGTGGAGACACAAATTCTTTGAAAGCTCGCTTTTTCTCTTGTAAGAGTGCTAGGAGCTCAGCGATCATGAAAATTAACTCAAAACACAGTGCGCTGCGTTAGTAATTAGTACAAGCGATTTAGCGCAGCCAGTTTCGCTATCGGTAGGCGCCGGTTCGCCTAAAAGTACGGGCCTTAAAGGCGTCATCTCGGAGGTATCCTGCACTGCGGTGTTGTACGCGAAGACAATGTAAAGCAGGATGGTGTCCCAAGTCTTGTGTTCGGCACAGATATATTCGTACGTTACGATCATGTCAGCGATGATTTTGTTCAGGTGCTCCGTAAGTCCGTTGGCCTGCGTATAGTGCCCATGTTGTCCTCCGGTGGCTTGTTTGACCATAGTGCAGGATGGCTTGCGAACGCTGTTCCGCTGGCCATGATGAGCACATCGGGGGCGCCGTGTCGCAGAAGAATGCACTCCAAGAAAAATTTGGCGACTTCTGCTGCTGTTCCGTTCCGTAGGGCCTTTGCCTCGGCGTAACGCGTGAAGTAGTCGGCCTCTATGATGATCCACTTATTCCCAGGCGTTGACTTCGAGAAAGGGCCAGGCAGGTCCACGCCGATCAGCTGGAAGGGCCCTCACGATGGTTCAAAAGGGTCCACAAATCATGCTGGTCGGGTGGGAGGTGTCTTTCGTCGCTGCCAATATCAGCAGGTTTTAATATAATGTGCGACATCGGCATAAAGTCTGGGCCAAAAATACTTGTCTCCAATGCGCCAAAGCATGCGAGAAAACCTAATCTCCAGCTATTGGCTCGTCGTGTGAAGCCTGTAGAAATTCTTTTTGTAGTCATGCAGGTGCAACAAGAAGGTGCGCTGTTTTGTTCGGTGCGAAGTTCTTCACGAGGACATGATTCTGTACACAGAATAAAGAGAATCGTCGCTTGAAAGAGACTGGGGGTGAAGAAACCTTTCCTTCCAAGTAATCGATCAAGGGTTGGTGGTCTGGGTCCGAGCGTTGCTGTTGTGCAAAAGAGCTGGAGCTGATGGGTACCATGTTGGCGTCGCCATCGTTGTCCACCGTCGGTGCATCTACAGAGGCTCAGACAGTCAGCGTCAGATGGCTTGCTTCTTCTAGACTTGCAAATGATGGTGACCTCAAACTACTGGAGGCACAGGTTCCATCCAGCGAGGCGGTCGGAGGGGTCCTTCAAACTGGCAAGCCAGCACAGTGCGTAATTATCGCCGTCCGCTCTGAACGGTCGCCCGTACAAGTAATGGTGGAATTCAGATGTAGCCAAGATGATGGCAAGGCACTCCTTCGTAGTCTTCGAGTAGTTAGCCTCGGCGTCGGACAAAGTACGGTTAGCGCATGCGATCACTTTGTCGTGTCCGGCGCTTTTCGTAACAAGGACAGCGCCTAGGCTAACGCTACTTGTGTCGGTATGAATTTCAGTGTCCGCGTTTCCATCAAAGTGCGCGAGGACCAGGGAGGGGTTTAAACGGCGTTGAAATTCCTTGAAGGCTTTCGCTTGCGGCACTTCCCCTTAAATGGCACGTCTGTCTTGATCAGTTCGCTCAGAGGCTCGGCGATGCGCGAGAAGTTATTGACAAATCATCGGTAATACGCGCACAATCCTAGCCATCTTTCCACAGCTTCCTTGTCAGTCGGTGGTGGAAAATGTGCAACAGCAGCTGTTTTCTGTGGTGCAGACCACATGCGAGCGCGCACACACAAAAACAAGTCAGATGTCCTGGTTCTTGCGTTCTATGTCGTCCTCGGCGTCTGGTCATGGCTTCGTTGTGCATGGGAATCGTCGATAGGACATGTCTTCGGGGCTATTAGACATGACGGCGTCATTCCGAACTCAGATCGTGTCGTGATCGAGCTCCTTTTTGTATGGAGTGTTGGCGTAGTGGGTGCAGCATCCTCATGAGGCGTGGTCGCTGAAGGATATTCTTTGATTATTCAGCAAGCAACCTGGCCTCCATAGGTTGCTGTGTTTAGTTTACCCTACATGGGCTAGGAGACCTTCCTCGCACAGCCGCTGCGTCGCTGCGGCCTGGTGAAGCAGAGTGCGGTGGACAGCGATGGGGAGCGGGACAGGTTGCTTGACGACGCGCACTCCCCACTTCACACGTGGTCGTCGATTTGCCGTGGTCGCTGGCCGGGGCGAGGTCTTAGGCGTTCCTGGAGAAACCGCGCAGGCCGATGCGACTGTACGGGCAGTGACGTAGGATGTGGCCGGCATATACCCACAATGGAAGCACAGTGGTCGGCCGTCGGGAGCCCTTTGCTCGTCGCATCTCCTAAAGCCGGTACATCGCTCGTAAGGTGGGCATGCGGGAGCAAAGGTGCATCGTTCGGGGAGAGCTGGTTCCCGTCAGAGGGCTTTCGTATTATTGTCAGGGCGCAGAAGTGCGTAGTGCGGCGGCGTAGGTTATGGTCTTAGGGACTTCGTTGGGACTCATCGCTTGTGGGACGTGTAAGGCCTGGCGAACTACCTCACGCACTGCATCCATAAGCGACACAACCTGAGGCGGCGAAGATGGCAAGAGTCGGCGACGCTACTCCCGGACGATTTCGGGGATGATGTTCCGCAGGCAGTCATTGCTTGTCGATGAGGTAGACTGGTGCCGTCCGGTCGTATTGCCAAGCCCGGATGTCGAGGGTCTTCTCGATTGTAGATGCTTCGGTCGTGAACTCCGCAACGGTTTCAGGTTGGTTTCTTAAAAAGCGGCAAAAAAGTTTGCTTCTGATACCTCTCATCAAGAACCGCACCTCCTTTTCCTCGGTCATATTAAGGTCTGCGCGTCGGAATAGACGGCACACTTTTTTGGACGCACACAAGGGCGGTCTGATTTTGCAGTTCGATGCGCGTCTCGAGCGGTAATTCGGCTCGTACAAAATCCTCCTTCTAATCAATCCTCAATAATATTGTTTCCGCAACCCACATAACACATGGGAGGAAATGGTGCCTCCCACCGGCGCTCCCAAGCTGTCTTACAAAGTGATTCCCCCCTTGTCGACGAGGCAGAGGAACACGTAGCTCAGCCCATAATCAGGTTTTCCGAACACCTACAGGCCTACAGAGATGTCATGCAGACATACCCCACTGTCACATATAATAGGGAGTCTGAAATGAACGAAAGAATTTTCAAGAAGTCGCGGAAGATGGCGATAGGGATGACGTGGATTAACCGAAGACTAAAGAAGATGAAGAAGGAAAATTCAGTGACGTAGGAAGAGATGATTAGTGGAGAACAGAAGAAGAAGAGGACGACGACAAGGATTACGTGGACTAAAGCCGATGCTATAAAAGCGCGAGGGAGAGCGAGGCACGGGGGAGAAGAACAGAGAAGCGGAGGCTCCGGCGCGTCAGGGACGCTTTGGCTGGAAAACAGCGACGCCTGCTACTGCTCCAGTGAGCTCGCGTTCTACGGCTTCGCATCATGGACTTCCCATGCCTGAGCCCGTTCCGGGGAGTCAACGGAGGACGCTACCACCTGCTACGCCAGGGTGTCTCCAGCGCTGTTGCCAACCATCCAGGCGGTGCCCCCAACGCCAACATCACCGGCATCACCTCCACGGGCGCTTGGACCGGGAGCTTGTGCGATGCAACCAACGACGCCGCCAGCGACGACAGCCTAAGCCCGTGAAGCGCCACCTCGATGCCGGCTACTGGACCCATGCAACGCCGCATCCGCACCAAACTAACAGTGAGCACGAACACCGACAGCTAACAGTAGAACGCTAATAGTAGACGCTAATAGCAGTGTTCCCGGGTCGTGTATATTGATAGTCTGTGTTTTGTGGAAGTTTTGTTAGTTTTGTTTGCTTGTGTTTGTGTCACGTAGGGTGTATTAAATGTGCGTTTGTGTGTGTTTACATGTCCCCTAGTCCATTCTTTCGGTCCGAGTGTTCTACGGGGAGATCCGTGACAAAGATAAGTGGCCAGCTTGTGCCAGGATTCATTTCCTTTTTCTGTTTGCTTTGTCTCTGGATCTTTCCGGTCTCTCGACGGCAGAAAGTATGGATTTGGGAAAAACGTTAGAACTGGCGCTCAAGATAGGGTTGAGCAAGGAAGAGGCGATGCATCTCCATGACGAGGAGGGAAAGAGGCAGAAAGAGGAGGCAGGTAGACAGAGAGGTGAAAGGGCGCACGCGCAGACGCTCGCGAAGCAGAAGAGCAGGAGGATAAAAGAGCTCGCGAGGCAGAAGAACAGGAGAAAAGAAGGATAGAATGGGAGAAGGAGTTTATTGGAAACAGGCGCATGTCTCGGGAGGATATGAGGAGATCACGGGCAATGATAAGCGTTCTTTAGCGGGTACAGAATCTCTTAGACCGGCTAGAGTTTGTACAAGAAAGCTGATGGCTTCTTTTAATGACAAAAAAGGTGATTTGGACGCATATCTGCAACGATTCGAGCGGATAGCTTTAGGGAAGGCTGGGAGCGTAGGGAATGGGCCACGGCACTGAAATTGTGTTTAGTCGGGGAGGCACTGAATGTTTTTGGGAGGATGCCTGCTGCTGATTCCATGCACTACGAGAAAGTCAAGAAGGCACTCCGCCAAAGATTAAGGCTTACGGCAGAGGGTTTTCGTGGGCGATTTCGCACCGCGAAACCTGAGGATTCTTAAACCGCTAAGCAGTTTTCCTGCAGGCGCTGAACAACTATTTCGATAGGTGGCTTGACATATGTCAAACACAGAAAAGAGTTTTAAAGGGGTGCGTGACAAGCTGCTGACAGAACAATTTTTAGCGCGTAGAAGCCCAAAGCTAGCCCTATTCCGGAAAAAAAGTTGTGTTCACTGAAAGAGTTTGCCGACACTGCAGACCATTTCCTCGAGGCTCAAGGGCTGAGAAATATGAGTAAGGCAAAGGAGAAAATCCAAAAGGTCCTAGAGACAGATGCGACAAAATCAAGTTCCAATGGCGGTGCATCTAAGGCACCAACCGGTAAGGTGTTTCCCCTGTGGCAAGGTGGGACAATACAGAACACGCCCTCCTGCGGCTGCAAACACTCTCTTAACAGCACTTACACTCCATCGATGGTAGCCAGCGCTCTACGAACCAGAGTGCCCACATTTGAGAAATAGGTAAGGCTTTTCACAAGGTTTGGGCATGCGAAATCAATCCCGCTATTGAGATACTTCCCAATCCTAATTGGGCGCAGTGAGAGGCCATTCTGCATGGCGAGGACTGCGGCCAGCAGCAAGGATTGGTCGGCAGGGCACACCCTGAGGCGCGGGCCAATGAGCAGCCAGAATGCGCGGGCCAATGTACAGCCAGAATGGGCGGACCACTCCAAAAATTATCATGAATTCAATAAACTTTATACCAGTCAATTGGCCTTTCTCTTTGAGACGAAACTTGTGAATGTTTTCACGACTTCTTTCTTAAATTCTTTAAAAGGCCCGTGATTCTCGTACCAGGTTTTCGCTGGGACAGGACGAAAACGACGTACCGGAGATTTGCTTGGTCGTCCCATCGGTTGAATGTCGCAACACGCTAAAACTAGTGTAACCATTCCTCGGCATTTTTCCGGGGTATACGACTGAATACAAAAGGATAAAGTGGCTGTGTAAAGAAACATGATCGCGCAGCGTCATCCTCCATCATCGGGAGCATTGCAGGTCCACGGTGCAGCACCTCCACCAAATGTCACATAGTGTTAACGGCACTCAGAAAGACAGCGAAGAAGGCTTGTTTTTATTAGTGGCTATTTAATAATACAATAGCAATAAAAGGAAAAAATGTTTCTAGCCGCGACATCTGCCATTGAAACCTGAAGCACCTGAGCTGCAGCTAGCGGGAATAAAAGGATAGAAATATGGAAAGAATGGGGGGAGCGATAGTAAGAAAAGATAGGGGTAGAGGGTAACATAGACTATTCACGACAAAAGGAAACAGTTCACTGGGATTTCCTTCTACCCACCAAAAACTAATGACTCGGCGGTGGCGTAGCAATGAGCGTGCTCGGCGGTCGTCTAACAGAATGTCCGCAACTCTGCGCAGTGTTCAATTGAAAGCTGACAACGAGATGTCTAGATTGTCACCACTCCGCGCACTGTTGCGTGCGCTCCCAGACACGCTTATAGCGTGTGGGGGTAGCGGTCTTGGTCACAAAGGAGATGCCCTCGACTCAGGGTGGCAAGCTCAGCGAGAGACCAGCAACCAAGGGACAAGGGCGTTGGTCGTTTGGTGCCCAGCTTTCGCCGGTCGCAAGCCAGAGATTGGGTCGGAGCCAAAGGTTCACAAAACAAAACAAAGTTTAGGCAGCGAAGAGACTATACAGAGGATTTCGTAATCGCTCGTACGAGCGCATAAAAAGTGATTTACAAATACTATGCAACTCGTGGAAAGTAACACTTGAGAGGGATAACAATTCAACAGAATCTTTGCACCTAAAGTGCACTAACACAGAGAGAGACAATCAAACAAAACACAATTTGTTCACCGGGCACTGCGACAGTTCGACGACCTGAGGAGCACGACGGGGCCGATCCGCAGACTGGCGCACTTTGCCTCGCTGGTCCGTGGCTGGGCGAGTGGTGTTCTCCCGGGAGTCGAGCGGGCGCGCTTCTCGGAAGCTTAAACGGCGGCTCGGGCTAACCGACAGCGGTTGAAGCCCCTCATTTATAGGCGCAGACCACGTCTGTTTGTTCTTTGCGCCAAGGAAGGCGCGCACATACACACAGCTTCAACTGCACAAACTCTTTCTCCTCGCGCCGGGCGCGCGACCGCATTGGTCGAGCGCAGAAACCGCCTTCCAGAAAATCGAGCCGGATCTCCAACCTCAGCTGGTGACCTGGGCAGAGGACGTAATGACTAGCCACCGCCTGGACGCCACAACCGGCAGGCTGAATGCCGCCCGCACTGCTGCCGCGTTATTTTTTTTTATTTTAGGCCTTCACTTTAATATTTTTTCACCACCACCACCCTCAGCGCATGAGTGAGAGCCCCAAGATCACAGCCCCGTAAGGCCAGGAAGCTACCCCATCGCCGCAACATTTATTGCGTTCGTCTTATACTATACCATCCCGCCGCGGTGGCTCAGTGGTAAGGGCGCTCGGCTAGTGATCCGGAGTTCCCGGGCTCGAACCCGGCCGCGGCGGCTGCGTTTTTATGGAGGAAAAACGCTAAGGCGTCCATGTGCTGTCCGATCTCAGTGCACGTTAAATATCCCCAGGTGGTCGAAATTATTCCGGAGCCCTCCACTACGGCACCTCTATCTTCCTTGCTTCTTTCACTCCCTCCTTTATTCCTTCCCTTACGGCGCGGTTCATGTGTCCAAGCATATGTGAGACAAATACAGCGCCATTTCCTTCCCCCCCCAAAAAAAAAGCAATTATTATCTTATACTATACCGCCCACTGCCTTACCTCAATGGTAAGGGCACTTGACTACTAATCAGGAGTTCCCGGTTTCGAACTCGACCGCGGCGGCTGCGTTTTTATGGAGGAAAAACGCTAAGGCGCCCATGTGCTGTGCGATGTCAGTGCACATTAAAGATCCCCAGGTGGTCGAGATTATTCCACAGACCTCCACTACGGCACCTCTTTCTTCCTGCCTTCTTTCACTGCCTTCTTTATCTCTTCCCTTACAGTGCGGTTCAGGTATCCGCCGAGATGTGAGACAGATACCGCGCCATTTCCTTTTGCTTAAAACCAATTTTCAGTTTAAGAGCTAAAAAAGTTCACAGAAAAAAATAAATGTCATAACAGAATGTACCCCTCTATTGTGCATTCCACGAGCCCTCACGAACAGTACTCCTATACGATTCTACAACACGCATGAACTATATAAGAGTAGCTTCTATCACCAGATGAAGGTATCTGGAGCCCCCTGTTGTTTCTTATGAGAAGTTGTGTCTTGGTGATTGCTGAAACTCCCACAGGGTGGCTGCAGAAGGATGGAAGCAGTGGGAGCAGTAACAGAGCAGTAAGGGAACGTTGACGCAGGATTTGAGCAACAACAATCATAATAGCTTATCCTTCGCCCCACCACAGTATCTCATTTCTGAACAAAGAAAGGGGAACTGCGCAGTCTGATAAAAAAAAATTTCTGAGAGGAATATTGTCGCCGCCAGCGATGTGTCGCAACTTAGCGTATTCTAAAGAATTACAGGGACACGGGAATGCTTAAAATTTCGCTAACGTAGCCATTGACCTGCTTTTAGCTCCACTGAAATAAAAGAAAAAAGGAGATATATATTACGTGGCCATGTTTTTCAAGAGGCCCTTTATTGCCTCGAGCACTATAGATAAACTTTCCCAGTGTCCTCTTAATACAATGCAATACAGTTTATTCCGCGAGAGTTACAGGTATTTCGAGCCCATGGATGCGTAGGGGCTTACATTTTTTCTTACCATGTTCCTTTATTTTTATTAATTCAGTGCGTTCCAGCTTCAAATGAAGCGAGGTAAGAAAATAAACAGAAACGTATAAACCACAATAAGCACGCTCTCAAAATTTTTTCACGCGAAGCACTATACGCCAGCGGGAACGTTGGAAAGTCAGCGGGAAAGAAATCTAGTTAGGAGTCTGAATTTGAGCTTAAAAAGTTGAAAACTTTAGCTCATAACTTCTTGGCAGTAGCTTAAAAAATGTTTGGCTTCCTAAATAACTCCGACCAGAATTGCTAATTAGGACGGGACAGGAACTTTAACATTCAAATCCGTGACATGAGCAAACGGTTTTAGAACTTTAAGCTTGTCTCACTAATATTCAAACAGCCGACAGCACAGCTCTTTGTAGTATTGATCTATTTCTTAATGCCTTTTAGTTTTAGAAGATTCTAAATCGTATAGCCGTGTTTTATATTCGAGGCTAACGCAAAGATTCCAACTGAGATTCAGAACAGTGCTTTGGGCAGTGTAATACAAAGCTATGCTCACACCTTCAAGAGAAGGGAAGCCAAAACACTGGGTCATGGAACACTATCGTGTTAATACTATCTCCGTTTAAATCAGGAAGTAATGGACATTGGAGACCATGTAGCTTAAAAGGTTTATAAGCGACGGTCCCCAAGGTAAACGCCGCGGATTCCAGAAGGGGACAAAGTTAGCAGAGGAGGCATACAGTCGGGTGGGCGAATGATATGTGTGAGTTTGCGGGGACAAGATGGCCAGCTGCTCTTGACGCAAAACAGCGGTGATTGGACGTCCCTAGGAAAGGCCTTTCTCGGGCTTTGTCGATGACGATGGCTTCAATTAAAGACATCTAAGAGCATGGGGAAAAGAGCAAGAACATAAGGGTAAATAATTACTGCATTTATGATGGCATGCACTAGTGATCACTTGAACGCTCTCTGATGTATCAATCAGTTTACCTCGCACACTAAAAACTGCGTAGTCGCCGCGTAGGAAATCATAATTGACGTCGTCTTATGCCGTTCTTTGCGGCGTGTCTTGCACGATAACCTCGAAATCAGAGCGAACGAACATCCCGAGGTGAAGTTTCTTCCAAAAAAAAAGACACCTCCGCGTCGTTTCTGAGGGTCTACGAGCCGAATAAAAACAACATAAGGCGCACGAAAGCCTAAACAAACTCCTCTCTCAAATATTTCAGTGGGCACCCGAACCGCGCCTTAAGGAAAGGAATGAAGGAGGGAGTGAAGAAAGATACAAAGAAAGAGGTGCCTTAGTGGAGGTCCCCGGATTCATTTCTACCACCTGGGTATCTTTAACGTACGCTGAAATCGCACAGCACACGGGTGCCAGCGCAGAAGCGGAGGTAAGCTGGTGGAGCTTGCGTACGCGTTGAGCTTCACCCACCACGCGGACCCTGTCCACCCAACCCGTCTAGGAAACTCTGTAACACTGGATACGCAGATTGATACGTGTAGCGATCACTGCAACCTTAACACTATGCTACGCACACGTCCCCTTATGCGTCCCACAACACAAGCCCTTATCCCAGATTTGACTAAATTGAGGCAAAATTTTGACAGTAAATAGCACACTCATTTGCGAGCAAGGCTACTCAGAATAGTCCCAACAGCTGCGGACAACTTCGCTCGCATTAAACTCAGATCCAGCTCCCAGAGGCGGTCATGGACGTTAATAATCAACTGCTACCCCCCTGCGAAGCCCATCGCAGCCTCGTCCACCATTGTCGACGCCACAAACACAATAGAAAGCTTAAAGCTCGAATTGACGAGCTCACCCAGACAGTGGCTCAGTACACGGCCTAGCTCGCCGACTCCAATTGAGTAGACAGGCGCAACATGGCCACCCGACAAATGTCCAGCTGCAACACATGGCTCCACTTTCGAGCCCTAATCGACCGAACCCAAACACGAACCGAAACACAGAAACATTTGCAGCGAGCCATCCACGCTTTCCCTGACAAGACGACTCAACTGGCACGAAAACTTCGGAACCAGTACCTGTGTACAGCCAAAGAACCCCGTGGATCTGCATACTCTACCCGCCGCGCTGGCTCAGAAGTTAGTGCGTTCGGCTACTGATCAGCAGTTTCCGGCTTCGAACCCGACCGTGGCGGCCGCGTTTCGAAGGAAGCAAAACGCTAAGGGGCCCATGCGCTGTGCGATGTCAGTGCACGTTAAAGATCCCCAGGTGGTCGAAATTATTCCGGAGCCGTCTACTACAGCATCTCCTTTTCTTAGTCTCTCCTTTATCCCCTCCCTTACGGCGCAGTTCGGGTCTTCGCCGAGATGTAAGATAGATACTGCGCCATTTCCTTCCCTTCCCCCCCACCCCCCACAAAAAAAAAACAATCTGCATACTCTATGCAGGCAGAGAGAACACGAAGCTGGATCAACCTTTCCAGCTCCATGATATGAGGGCGGCTCTCTCCAAAATGAAACGAGGCACTTCGTCAGAAAGGCATAAGGACACTGTCAAGCTTTTGACGAGCCTGCCCGACTCGGCACAGTGGTTCCTCCTTGACTACATCAATGCGATTTGGGGCGGGGGCATCCCCCTAGCAATCAAACGGAAAACGGCTCTGGTAAACTTTATTCCTAAAGCAGGCAAACCATTTGACATAGATAACATTCGTCCCATACCTCACCTCCTGTGTGGGCAAACTAATGGAGACGATTGTGCGGGACCAGTTATCTTTATATCTTGAACACAAACATGTCTTTGCGAGCACCATATTCGCATTCTGCCCACACAGATCCGCACACGATGTCCTCCTGCAACTCACTCTGGCAGTCGTTGACCCCCTCGAATGCCTCCATAATGACCGGGTAGTACTCCCATATCTACAGCACTACAGACGGGACAGAAGGAATACACACGTCACACAACAGAGCGGTGTAACATAGTACTCACCTTGGATCTCAAAGGGACATTAGACAATGTAACACAAGAGATCATACTTATTAACCTGAGCCAGACCCTCATCATTCCGTTACGTATGCCAATTTCTATGACCCACCTTCCGGCCCAGCTGGGGGGTGTCGCCGGAGTGCAGAACGCCCTGTACGCTAATGACACCACCCTGCGGCCCACGCAAGGCAGCATAAGGGACATTAAAATCAGCCTGCAAACAGCGGCAACTATAATAGACCGATACGCCCGCTGCTGCGTACCATTGCGACCTGTACAGCCTGTTCGTGTGCCGTCTAATAGCAGAATTCAGCCTATTGAAGGTCGTCTTCAGTTGCCTGTCGTCCTTCTTCCGCACGAGTTGGCGCTCCGCCCTTCTCGCTGCGCAAAGGTTCGTGAGTTTTAAATCCGGGGCCGGAAAATGATCAGGTAACTTGACCGCCGTAGTAGCTGCTACCTTACTAGAAATCATTTTGTCAACAACATCACCAGAAACACGTTCTAGGTGCTGTCTGTACTTGTCCCAGTTGACCACATTGCTAATTTTAGGACTACGCATAAGAAAGTCGGCAGCAAACACAAAAATCGGATAGTGATCACTTCCCATGCTGTCAGGCGCTGTTGACCACCTGACGCGGACGTCAGGTGAGTCAGGTGAATGCAGTGTCAGGTCTATTGCTTGCGCTGAGGCTGGAGGCCGGAAGTGCGGCTCCCGTCATTGGAAACACACAGGTCCAAACTGTCAATAACGTCTACGAGTTTGCGTCCACGGTAATCCGTGTTCCTGTCACCCCATACGGCATGATGGGCGTTTAAATCACCGCAGATGATTCGAGGAGCTGGAAAGCGGTCTCAGAGCTGCTGTAGAAACAAATCCAATGCTACCTTCTTCCGCGAGGACACGTACACGGATGCAATAGAAAGGGTTCGAGAGCCTAGCTGTATTCTCACAGCCGCTACCTCAATGTCATCCGTGCAAAGATCGGCAACGCTTAGAGAAAGATGTGGAATTTTCCTTCTTATGTAAAGCGCGGCACGTCTTTCAGGAAATGTCTTTATGCTGCAGTTGTTATGGGCGACATATCCAGTCAAACATCTCCCGCTTGGCGGGCCAGCTTCTGACAGGGCCAATACTGGAACACAGGTCTCTTTCAAGAATAGTTTTAGTTCAGCTAACCGACTTAAAATCCCAGCGCAGTTCCACTGCAATATAAACGGCACTTTTTGGTGCATATGAGATCCACGAGGTTTAACTCCATTCATATTAGATCGCAAGGAAGTTCGCTGCGAAGGTGGTAATTAGGGACTCAAAAGAAAGCACCAGCTGTAGGAAGTTCTTCAGGTTACCAGGCGCCATCGCTGGAACATGTCAACGCAGGGCCCCAAACAAAACATGAAGGTCAGACATACCTTGATTTTTGAGCTCCTTATTTTGCGTAACGCACTCACTTACAACATCGACAAAAGATGCCTACGGGGGCATTCTCGGCCGCAGTAGCTGGTTTTCTGTCACTTGTGCATATGACAGTCCCCCCCGGCCTTGTCGAGTCTGGCTGTGATCCGGCCGCTCAGGAACATGGACACTTTTTTGCTTGAGGTCGAACAATCGACTCGCGCGCACTGGACCTTGGCGTCTTGCTGGACTCAAGTCTCTTAGGGACATCGTTGGGTAACGCAACAGCATCAGGCTCCAACACTGGAAACTCGTCTAATCCTTGGGACAGGCGTCACAGTCGGTTGGGTTTTGGGACCAGCAATAAAGGATATTCGACGGTGTAGAGCGCTCACACGGAAGGGGCAGCCTCCGAAACTCGCTGGGTGATCACCACCGCAATTGGAGAAAGCCAAATCGGCCTTGCAGGTTTTAAAGTCGTGGTCGCCTCCGCACCGCTTACAGCGTCGATCCTTTATGCAAACTTTGTTTGGCCACGTGCCCAAACCGTTGGCATCTAAAACACCGTGGAGGAGCTTCAGTGAAATCTGCAACTGCGTGTTTTCTGAATCCCAGATCAATTTTTTCGGGACCCTCTGAGTTGGGGGCGAATGTCAACACTATAAAGTTGGTAGGTTTCGCAGCCCATTGTTTCCCTGGAGACTCCACACGACGCACAAGTCTTTTCACGTGCAGTGCACTTTGTGGTTTCAGATAATCAAGTAGGTCGCGTTCTGAATACCACTTTGGTACACGCCTAATAGCACATGTGTTCTTCATGTAGGATTGGGGCAACCGCACGTTCACTTTGATACCAAAAATCTGAGAGCTCTACAGGAGCTTGTATACCTGCTCTTCCGTCGAGATATCTAGCTGAAGAGCCCCGTGCATGCTGAACCGACTACGAATCGGGGCTGATCCCAGCAGTGATTGAATGGCCGCGAAAACTAAGATGGGATTCCTCTGTCTTAAATCCACCCCTTTATATGTGGGCTCAACCACTACAGGGATCCCGACCGTTCGTTGCTTGCGATGACTCACCAACTTGAAGCCCTCGTTGTCCACGTCAGCCATATCGGCCACTGACTCGTCACCGTCCACGATCGTTGACTCAGCCCCACTAAGCGATGAGGTCTCGCTGGATGGGTGGTCGTCTCCATGTTTTGGTCGCTCCAAAGCCTGGGGACCCATGGCCGCCTCTTTCGAGCCAGCCTCCTTTGAATGGCGTGGTCCCTTTACGTTTGCCGGCGCCGGAGCAGCCGCACTCTTCCCATAGGGACAGTACCGCCTTGAAGATGCTGCCGTCCTCGAATATTTAAATAAAACCAGAAAAAGTAGGCAAAATTAGGTACAGAAACAGAGCGGAGGCGACAGTAGATAGAACAACGTCTTCGTCTTCCTCTTCCCACAATACGGCGTACATAGGTATTAGTCGAGTTGAAGCTCGGTATGTGTAAGGGATTCCTACTTACGACCTTTGGGGGCGTAAAAGGGGTCGACTTTCGGGGGACCACGACGGGCGAACTAGTGGTTGCAGAGGGATGCGGCTTGTATCAAGCGAATCCTCGTTTCGTTGTGTACATGTTGAAATCGGAATTTGGTACCTGGGAGTGAAATTCGAATAAAGCAAATTAGAGCCTCTCATATAACGAAGGCGGTTGCCGAAATGAGTTTTGTGAATGAGTGTTGTGTCAGTTAGCTTACGCTTTTCATTTCATTTCGTATTCGCGATTCGTTCTTTGACTTTTTTTAAGCTTCCACCCGCTAGCGTAGGTTCAAGAGGGTCTGAACTTTCATGTGCAAGGGTTGTGTTGTGTGCGTTCACTTTTGTGCATCGTGTGCATTAGAAAGATTTGCTAGCTTTCTCTAGACACCATTTTTGATGTTCGACCCTGTCGACCACACTGTAATTCTGCAAGAAAAACGAATAATTTTGCGCGGTCATAAGGAAACTATCGCACGCGATGAGAAAGGCTATTTTAATGTTTATGTTCAGTATTTGAAGCTATCCCACACGTAGCAAGAACCGAGTCTGCCTAGTGACCTACATTGTAGGATCATTCAAAATTCGGTGTTGAGAAAAATATTTCGACCGACGAAAGAATGATTCTATATTGTGAAGCGCAATACACATTTCATATCGAAGAATATTTAAATTTTTGAAATTTCAATGTTTCGGCGTATATGCGCTTATATAGTTTTGGGCCGCGGTTGAGCCCAATAAATTTCAGAATCTTCAGCCGACACAGGTGACAAAAAAAAACCGCTAGATTGGAGACACACCGTAATGAACTGTATGAACGCGACGCGAAACGTGGCTTCAGTCTTTATGTTTAGGTCTGTTCAGACAGAAAATGTGAACTAGGTCCGTTGGCTGAAAACTCGCACGTGTCCATCTGTGACCGAAGTAAACCAGAGCGGAGGCCACATCGTCGTTCTCCCCGATACGCCTACGTTTGCTTCAGCTAGTAACCTACTACCGCCCGACACTGTTCGCTGCGTATCGCACGTAGCAGCTGCGACGTGTCTGTATCCTAGTACCTATAGAGCGCAAATGTATATATACATATAAAGCCCAGTTGCGCCGCTTCGCTGCATGCTCCTCGCCTATCATCGCGCAGAAGTCACGCCAGGGGCCGCAGGCATCGATTCCCGGTTTCTTACTTTGGGTGGCTGTCGTTCAGCATTGTGTTGGAGTGAAGCCAACCTACCTTGAGCGCAAGTTGTAGTCATGTCCCCTCTTGTCTGCGCCCTGGCCATTGTGGCTCTTGTGTCCTGGTCCATGGCCAAGCTGCCGTCCTGTCCTGGCGAACTTTGCGAGGTCGGCACAGAAGAGAGCCACTGCTCAGACAAAGGGTCACCCAGACGTGTCTGCTGGCAGCTTATGAACGAAGCGACAGAGAGCTGCATCTGCTGCAAGTCCTGCTGAGAGTCAGCTTCGGAACGGTGGGCATTGTCACTCAGAGCGCTTTATTGAAACTTAATATATACTCCTACAGCGCGAAACGGCAGGGAGGTCCCAAAGCTGTCGGAGCACAAACATGGTCGACGCCCGTCAGACCTCTGACTGCTCCGCAGATAAATATCTTCAGGTTATTCATCTCAAATATCTACTTTCCTGTTGTCCCTTTTAAGCTTGCATTGTTGCGCGAAACAAATTTGCTCCGCATTCTTAAGAACCTATACTGCGTCGCGCTTTCGTAAACGGGCTTGACCTCAACGTTGTACAGCCGAGAAAAATGAAGAGAGTTTTTCTCATCAGGACTGCCCTGCAGCAGATATTGGCACTGAATTGTAAGCTCTCAGTGAGTGCTTTGAACAGCGAGAGAATATTTTAATCTGATTACATGACAGCACTTCAATACGTTGTTTCCGAAGCAGATGCGAGATAATTATGATTCTGCGCACTGAGCTCCACCGGTGGAAAGATTCACTATCTACTTTAAAGAGGCCGGTCAAATCAAAACACATAATTTTTATTACCGATAAAGAATTTCGCATTTTTTTCCTTTAGCCTGCATTTTTGCCTTTGAGGAAGGAGAGTGAAAAGTTATTGGAATCAGATGGAAAGGAAGCCAAGCTCGCATTGGTAGAAAACTAAATACTCTCATTAAAAATACACCGGCTGCTGTAAATGATGCATTACAACAGAATAAGCGGCCGATTTTTGGTCTCAGTTTCATATCCATGCGCTGTTGTTCCTTGTGCTGTCTGCCCTAGTGGCACAATCTGAAGTCCCACGCTAGCACCCTCTGCCGGGGGGAGGGGGGGGGGGGGAATGGCCTTGTGTAGGGGCCGCAACCATTGACCGTTGTGCATCTTCGCACGAGAATTGTACACGTGCATTATACATAAATAACAACTGCTTGATAGCATTGGGAAGGGGTGAGTGAAATGGCGGCATTTATTATTATACTTTTCAGTTACCCTTCCTATCCATTAATGGCGTCTGTCTGCAGGAAACATGCCCGCCTACGTCTCAGTGAATCTACGGACTTATCTGTGCCCTGCGTTCGCAAGACTGTAAACTAATTCAGCAGGCTCCGCGCTCATTTCAATTTCCTTATCATGAGAGTATCAACGATAACATGGGTGGGGTGTTCATACTGCATATACATAAATAGCAAGGTCTTTTGAAAACTCGCAGTGTATTTGATACGGAAATGCGATGGGTAGTTTAATGTTTTATGACCAGCTGTGTCGACTGAAGTAAGTCGTCAGTAGCATTTTCGTCTGCAGTAAATTGCTTAAAGCTACAACATAGGTTCTTAATTGGTGACATATAATAACGTCTCATCGACCATGGCCCTCGCAGCACGGACAGTCGTTTAAACGCGTGCAGATCCTAATGCCGCAAAGGTTTCAAATCTGGAACCGCGAAAATGGGACTTTCCCGTTGCCAGCACCTATTATACACATAGCAACAGGCCGCTTGCATTCTTAATTTATTTCACACTCATGTGCAATCGTCCTTTGTATTAGCTGACCCATCCGCTATGTGCCGAGCCGTCTTCCCCGTGACTGATGCCGATATGTTACAGGTAATTCGTGAGCCGGCCCACTCATATGACGATATTTGGCAAGTAGAACACGGCACGGGCGTAAGATCAGTTCCGGATACCAGGACCTTTCAGTCTCCTGTTTCTTTGGCATTGCACCGGAAGAATACGTTGTTTCATCGCCGGGTTCAGCTTGAGGACTGCTATTTCTTGCAGCATGTCCAGCAATTTCGAGCAAGAATTTTAAAAATTGAAGAACTGTAAGATACCTTTATGGTAATATCGAAGGTAATGGTCGATTTTTCAGATATGTAGCAAAATCTTCCATGACGTTTCCATCGGTCGCATCAAAGAGTTAAGACTACCTTAGCAAACCAATGGGAAACGCTTTTGACCATTGCAAAAACGTTCATAGAAAAAAATTTAAGACTGCCGTCGGGTGACCTGCAGATATGTTGATTTTTATAGTGAAATCCTACATTGTATGAAAAATTGCGTTCATATATGGTTTCCCGCTATAAAATCCTTTTGTCCGGAATTGCTGGGTATGAGCGCATAGCCTGAATCTGCGCTATTAAAGACGGGTTGTCCCAATTAAAATTCGCCACGCATAAGTTAAAACGAGACGCGGTATCAAATTGAAAAAAAAAACTAATGACAGGCGTAATATGTGATAGCCGCCGCTATTTGTCCCTGCACCCATAAACTGAATTAGGGGACATAATGACTAGAATTGTGGATTGCCTTTATTACGCAAGAGAGAATTCCCGTCTCTAAGAGGGTGATGTGCACCGCCTGACAGAAGTAGTTTTAGTCGCGCAGCTCTAACGTTACTGCTTTTAGGCTAAATGATGAAGGCCAGGTATAAAGAGAGTATTACTGTGAAGCGCACAGAACGACTGATTACAGTTTCATCTTGACCGTCAGCGGCCCAGCGAAAACGCTCTCATTTCATTTATTTAACCGGTGTCTTCTATCTCTATATTCATTTCCATAGATACTGGCTGCGAGCTCGTCTTCTGTCCTAACTGCCCACTGGGAAGCACTCTTGGGGCATCTGCTGGAGACTGGTGTCGACGTGTGTGGTGATCTACACCAAATGAGGCCTCCTTAAAGTGACAATGCGCTTTAAGATTTTCTGAACAGCAGTGAATAAAATTCCAAGCTCTACATTTCTAAGAAAATATCCTTTTTCATTGTATGTGTTGGTTGTTTCTTTTTTTTTTCAGCTATTTCATAAAACTGGTGAAAGCGTCTAATAGAGAAAGTGCGAAAAGAGCGAGGAAAAAAGTAAGGATGTGGTGAACCGACCACATCCTTCCTCGACCTGAACAAGGCCACTGTTCCTAGAGGCGTTGCAGGAGCTTTGATCTCTCTTTTAGACAGAATGATGGACAGCGTGGTGACGCATTAGCGTTTATATATCCGCATGTGGAAGGCATCAGATGTGTACAAATCTCAAATAATGTCTGTGACTTCTTTAACATCGGTCAAACGAATGCGAAACCAGGAAGGTTTTTTAGCGGAGGGCCAGTTTTCCACGTGCAGTTGGTTTCGCCCATAACTTGCCCTGCTCCTGTTGCAATGGTCTTGCCGTGAAAGCAACATTGGTTCGGTAGTCATACAATGTATTCCATTTTTCAAACTACCACACTTAAGTCCTTTTTTTCATGCGAAGAATGAGGCAGACAATTACTTTTTCAGGTCAGAAACAACACAAGAACTAATGCACAATTTCCCGTTATTATACATATGTAAGTAATATATCTACTTATCTACTACATATATATACTACCTTTATAAGTAATTTGTATATATATATATATATATATATATATATATTATTGATACTGTTGACCCTCGCTTGAGGGTCGTTACAGGGAGGGAATACAATGCAATGTACAACAGAAAAAATTCATGTCTCATAACATCAAGTTGGGTGCCCCCGACACAAAATATCGATAGAACGTTCGAACTTGTGCACTTCCGATTGTTCGACAACTTCAACAGGCAAAGCATTCCAAATTTCGATGACATCAGGAAAAAAAGAGTAACGAAAAACATCAATACGTGAGTCGTAAGGCTTGATCGATCGAGTGTGGCTTGTTCTCGCGCTCCGTCTTCCCGGAGGCTGAACATATCTATCTGATTTTATCTTGAAGTGCCCTTGAATTATTTGAAAGAAAAGTTTTAGTCTTGATTTTTTCCTTCGATTTTCCAGTGACTCGAGCCCACATGAGTTCAGCATTTCCGTCACTGAGTCCCTTCTTCTGTATCTTGACGATATAAACCGAGCAGCCATTCTTTGGATTCGTTCCAGTTTATCTTTTAGAACTTTTTGGTGCGGGCTCCAGACGACACAAGCGTACTCCAAGGATGGGCGGATGAATGTTTTGTAAGCTATCAGTTTGACATCTTTTGTTGCATGTTCCAATTTCTTCCTCAGAAAGTAAAGTTTTTGGGAAGCTGTCGAGTTGGCCACGAGTGTTTGTTCTGATCGGAATGTGCACAGAAACCATTCTGTGGTCAGATATCCCGTCTTTAACAGACACAGTACAGTCACCCACTCTGTCCGAAAGAAACACCAAGTCCAAAAGTGACCGGGATTCGAGTGTTACCCTCGTGTCTTCTTCCACGATTTGTTTAAGATTGTGCGAAAACATTATCTGCAGCAGTGCTTCGGAACTAGAAATTTCAACGTTCCCAGGTAGGAGCCTGTCCCAGCTAATGCTAGGCAAATTAAAATCTCCGGTCATTATTAGTCTGGTGGTACGGTTCAAGTGAGTGCATAAGAACATATTAAGGTCATCCAAAAACTCTGGTGAAGTGGCAGGCGGCCTATACACTGCGCCAACAAGGTAAGCAACACTCGCATAAGTAATTTTGCACCAAACTGTTTCAGGCAAAGTGCACTCGACCATTACTGCATCTATAGATCTTTTGACAATGATTGCAACACCCCCACCACGAGTATCCCTGTCCCATCTGAACATCTGGTAGTTTGGGGGCACTATACAGTGACTAGGCACACCGTTGTTTAGCCATGTTTCGGTTACGACGAGCACGTGTGGACTTTCTGTCAGTAATACATATTCTAACTCGGTTACTTTGTTAAAGAGGCTACGAGCATTCAATGATAAGATTCGTAGCTATGACGGGGTGAGTTTAGATGTTGATTCGCCGGAATTATCCGAGGTGTCAGAGCCATCATGCGAGTTGCCTGCTTTTCGAGTGCGGTGCTTGAACTTAACTCGGGAGTTCAGGAGCGAGCGTGCGTTCTTCTCGTTGTCCCATGTGTATAACTTGTCATTTATTTTGAGCTTGTCGTCGATCAAAAAGACCTTCTCGCCCTGCGCCCTTTCAGCAGAGGCACTTTCCCACAACTTCCTTCGCACCGCTACCGTTTCCTTCGCATAGTCATTGCTCACACTAACCGATTGTCCTTTCAGTTTGCTGCAGTTCTTCAGCACTTGTTGTTTTTCTCTGCTGTCATAAAATTTCATAATAATTGGCCTAGGCCGTTCTTTGTTCTTTTTCCCTATGCGATGGATTTTTTCGACGGTTTTTACTTCAACTCCCAGCGTATCATAAAAAATTTTATCTATGACAGCTGCCTTTAACTCCGTCTCTGAATCGCCGATTTTTTCAGAAACACCAAAAACCAGCAGATTGTTACGACGACTATAGTTTTCATACTCAATCAGTTTTCTGGCCTGTTGCTGAACTGTTACCTCAAGATATTCAATTCTTTTGTTCAATTCTTGTATCACTGCCAGAGAATCAGTCAGTCTATCAGTCTTTTCATTCAGCTGACCAATATCCTTGCTGATACTAGTCAACCGGCAGTCAGACGCGGCTTGATTATCTATAATCGTCTGTAACAGCTCAGCTGACTTAGGTCCGGGGTTTTCTTCTATGTCTCCCGACATCAGCAGCATCAGCACGGACCAACAGTCAATAACAATGCAATGAAGCCTACCAGGGCACGGCAGGAGGACTAAAAATCTATTGTCACTACGGTAACAGCAGTCTGTGGATGGGGGACCAACCTGCACAAACAGCAGCAGCGGGTGAGCCATGCCGTCCGCAGGCCAGATGCCGTGCCCTCTGATCTGGTCGGTGCCGCGTCGTTCCTTAAGTAGATCGGCTGCTGGTGACGTCACATCTCGTGGAAACAAGGTCCTCCGAAACTTGGACGATAATTCCATCCGCATGCTCACCAAATACATGAACATCGTATGGGACAGAGGCCGCCTCCCACAACAGTGGAAGACGGCAAACGTGATTTTAATACCGAAGCCGGGCAAACCCCCTAAGCTAGAAAACTTACGGCCAATCTCTCCAACATCCTGTATTGGGAAATTGATGGAACGGGTAGTCCAAACGCGCCTAACGCGTTTCATGGAGCTCAACGATCTGTGGCCGCACGAAATGGTAGGGTTCCGACCCGGCCTGTGCACACAAGATGTAATGCTCCGCTTGAGACATGACATCATAGAAAATAGCACCAAGGACGCGAGGGTAATATTAGGTCTCGACCTGACGAAGGCCTTCGATAACGTTAAACATGCGGCAATCCTCTCTGGCCTCCGAGAGCTGGGGGTCGGAAACAAAACGTACGGCTACATAAAGGACTTCCTGTCGGGTAGAACGATAAAAATAAGGTTCCAGGACATTGAATCCCCCACCGTCAAACTAGGTAGTAGGGGTACGCCGCAGGGTTCAGTGCTGTCCCCATTCCTCTTTAAGGTTGCCATGCGAAATCTTCCGGCAGAATTGAGAAAAGTGGAAAACTTGAAATTCAGCATGTACGCGGACGACGTCAACCTATGGGTCACCCAGGGCAGCGACGCGAACATCGAGGAGCGCTTACAAACGGCAGCAGACACCGTAGTGTCCTATGCGGCTGAAAGGGGCCTCTCGTGCGCTCCCCAAAAATCGGAGCTCTTTATCTACAATCCGAAGGCGCTCAGGCACAAACGCCAGATAAACATCAACATAACAATAGAGGGCCAAACAGTGCCAAAAGTCGAGCAGATTAGGATCCTGGGGCTACTTCTACAAGCGGACGGGTACAATGATACAACGATAAAGAAATTGAGTGCGTACGCCACGCAAGTCATGGGTCTGTTCAGGAGAATCGCACTCAAGGGTCGAGGCCTTAAAGAACGAAGCCTCCTGAAACTAATGCAGGCTTACATCACTAGCCGCATATGCTACGCCACACCATTCCTAAACATCAGATCGGCCGAAAAGCAGAAAATAGACGCACTCATCAGACGATGCGTGAAGAGGGCTCTGGGACTCCCCATCTCGACCTCTACTGAACGCCTCCTCGAAATGGGTGTGCACAATAATTGGACGGAGCTAGCGGAGGCTGTGCGCATGGCACAACTGGAAAGATTAAGCAAATCTACCACGGGCAGAACCATCCTTGGCTGGGTGGGGCTGCAGTCAGACAGGGGGACATGCCAACACGCGGATATTCCACGAGGATGCCGCGAACACATAACAGTGCCCCCGCTACCTAAAAACATGCACCCCACATACAACGGGGAGAGGAGACGGAAGAGGGCCGAGACTCTCGCAAAAAACGCGGACAAAATAGGGCCGAAAGGAGTCGCCTACGTGGACGCGGCTAGCGGAAAGTTGGGGGCGGCGGTGGCTGCGGTCGTTGATGGCCGCGGCGTACCCGTCGCCGCAGCTTCCGTTAGAAGTCGAAACATAGACACGGCCGAAGAAGTTGCAATAGCGCTCGCTTGCGTTGGCACGGAAGCCAGTACGATCATTAGCGACAGCAAAACAGCAGTCTGGAACTTTGGAAAAGGGAGGGTCTCGAAGGAGGCAGTCAAAATCTTGGAAAAGGGAAAACTCGATAGACGAGTTCGAATAATTTGGACCCCCGCGCACGAATCCGTCCCCGGCAACGAGGCGGCGCACGAGCTAGCCCGAGCACTCTACTTCCGGGCAGCCGCAGAGCCGCCTGGTTGTGAAGGGATGGACGAGAGGCTGCAGACATACAAAGAGATCATAGAGCACTATAGACTTGGTAGACGGTCCCTGCCACCACCGGACCGAGCGCTAACAAACAGGGAGGCAGTCGCATGGCGGCGCCTGCAAGCTGGGAACTTCCCGAACCCCGTCTGGCTCTACCACACGCAAGTGGAGGAAAGAGCCGACGATAAATGCGCGACATGTGGAGAGAGGGGTACTTTAGACCACATAATCTGGCAATGCCCTGGTTCCCCGGGCGCCAAGGAGAACATAAGAAGTAGAGAAGCCTGGGAACTGATGCTGCGAAGCGAGTCCCTCGCCCACCAGCAGCAAGCCATCCGCCTGGCGGCTAAAGCCGCGAAGAAACACTGTCGCTTCGCCTGTCTTTAGTCGCGGAGACCCCGGCCCCCGTTCTCCAGGCCTGCGTGCCGGGGATGGGGAGTAGGGGGTCTCCTACATCGGAGGAAAATAAAGTTCTTACTCACTCACTCGATATCCCTTGATTGTGTTGTTGCTTGTGACGTGGCCCGCGCAAAGCATCAGGGGTTTTATCACGGTGATGTTGGTCGTTGATACCGGGGTGGGCGTCGCATGCAAAATCCACGGCAGAACCTGCACAAACAGCAGCAGCGGGTGAGCCATGTCGTCCACAGGCCAGATGCCAGATGATATATATATATATATATATATATATATATATATATATATATATATATATATATATATCCGCAGGCCAGATGATATATATATATATATATATATATATATATATATATATATATATATATATATATATATATATATATATATATATATATATATATATATATATATATATATATATATATATATATATATATATATATATATATATTCTTATGAAGCGGCCTTTAAAACTTTGTCATTCTATGCTCTAAAATCGGATATAACACTGGGCTGGTTAATTTACACCTGAACTGTGATTTTTGATACACGGAGATATTTTTTAGCCATGTTGTGGGATATTTATCAAGCATTATCAAAGAGGGTGATGAGCTCCAAGTTTTAAATAAAACACAACTTTCTTCGGCAGCATTGCTGGAGATATCAGCTATGAGAGTATCGACAGACCTGCTCAGCTCTTTGTTGGCTGCCTCTGAAGCAGTGTGTAATTAATTTAGGCTAAGTTGTACCTAACGCATGGTTTTCCATCAGAAATCAAATGACGCAGCCGTCACTAAGGATAGGAAAGTATGCCATCAAGTGCGCGAGAAAGGGGGCAGCTATAGGTTCACTAGGTTACCTTAAATAGGTAAGTAGGTCTCATATGTAAAAACAGCCATGTAGGTTAAAGCAGGAGGCATCATAAAGCAGGTGGTCTCCAGGTACGTTGGTATGCAGGCTGAGCGAGGCTGGAGTCCAGGGAAAGATTTAAAAAGATGTTCTCGCGCGTTAAGCACCATCCGCCACCGATCATTATTAAGAAATCTAAAGTCTCTTAGCAGGACCACGACACAACATGGAAATAAAGACATGCTCTTTTAAACACTCGTCAGATTTATTGTAAAAGTTGTTCGCAACTTTTATATGAGTTGTGGTGAACAAAACGTTTAATCCATCCATCCCCTCACAAGTTGCTCTTGGCGACGCTTGCAATACGCAAACACAGCTGCTAATACCAAGACGTAATCATTGAACATTCAACGAACCGAATAATCATAGAGAAAGGGATTCACAAAGAGCGGACACTCGGCGAAATCTGGCCCCAGGAAGTACGTCAGATATCAGTTGTTATCTCCTTTTCACTCTCTCCTTTATCCCTTCCCTTATGGCGCGGTTCAGGCGTCCAAAGATATACGAGACAGATACTGCGCCATTTTCTTTCCCCCAAAAACCAGTTATTATCATCTGTTTAGTGGCGCCACCAGCATTAGCGCGCGGGTGGCGAACGGTGACGGAGAAGACGGGCCGACGAGGCCGAACGAAACCAGGAGGCGGTAGACTGCGCGGCTGTCAGCGTGCAGCGTCTCTTATCGCGCAGACTCTGTTTTTGCGCCTCTCTCGGTCTTCGACGCGAAACTAGCGTGGTTGCTGACCAACCCAAGGTACGTTATTTACCTAGCCACTCGGCATTCCATACAGTTTACGCTGACCATGCCGACCTGTGCCTTGAATTATGCAGTTTGTGAAGAGGCGCACAGGCTTCGTGGCCTGCCGGCTGTTCCGGCGCGATTCGTATCACTGTTGACCTTTTCTTTTATTCGAAAAGTGTGCCATGATGCACGAGTTGAAAAATGAGGAAGGAATGCGGGAGATAGAAAGTTAAAAGAAGGAGTGAAGATTCGTTGCGCTGAGGTAGACGCACAGGCTGCCGATGAAATGATTGTTCATAGTACACTTCACATAGTTACGTTCGCGGTTCAACCGCAGGCCCACCTCCCTACAGAGGAGCCGTTTTCTAACAGCAGCCGTCGCTGGGCACGTCCACAACAAGTGCCGCACATCACAAACGTCCGGTGCAGCGCCACAGTGAGGGCACCTGTCAGTTGCTGGCAGGTCTTTGGCACGCCACCGATGACGGACAGATGGTGTCGGTGCCGCCCCTGCCCGAATCCGGCGCACGGATACCTCCTCCTGCCGAGTAAGACTACGGGGGAGAGGGTGCGAGCACGGAGAAATTAGAGCGCGTGTTCGCTGGCGCAGAACTTCGGAATCGGAAACATGGGACAGGAACGGATCTGGGGGAAGAGGGGAAGGTGGCGGATCGTCTAATGTATGAAGATGAGTCATAGCATCCGCTTGAATGTTATGTGGATCCTGGGCATGGCCGCGAATCCAGTGTATGCGCACAGGACGTGGTTACTTTGCGCAGAACACATTAATTCATTGTGAAATCTGGAATGTGCGTCGAACAGCCTTAAGCTGTTTAAAGGCGGGGAGGGAGTCGGTGTAAATACGAACTATATTGAATGTTGGAGCGAGCGGAGGCAAAGCAATGGCATTATAAATGACTTGAAGTTCCAATGCCAGGGGAGTGCACGTATCCGCGGTATACGTCGAGCGAGAGTTGAGTTGCGGATGAGATGGACTATACAAAGCAGTAACTCCCCTCTCTGCAGAATGTGATGCATCCATGTATAATATGCACCCTTCAGGCAGGTACCGACGAGGAAACAGTGGGACAATTGTCTGTGAGCTGGAAATATGACCACGGAGGAAGTGTGTTTAAACGATGAAGTTGGTGAGGAGGAAGTGTGTTTAAACGATGAAGTTGGTGAGACTGTTTTCGAGCTCTGTTTGCCACCCGTTGGTCGATGAGTTCAATCAGTGTATTAAGCTGGGCGAACTCCTGTAGCACAGGTATGGGTGTTGAAAGAAGCCGATATGTTATGGTGCGCATAGCCTCACGACTTACAGCTTCAAGGGAGTCCCACTGTCTGCGGGGTGAGACGTTGAAATTGTGCCTGATATACTATCCGTGCCCGAAGGATAGAGCGCACAAGCTGGCGGGCCGTATGAGCACGTGCGCCACCAGAGCGCATAGCTATGCGACCATTCAGACCTAGAGTAGCGTGAGCCGATTTACGGGTGGCTGTCAGCCGCGGGGTGCCAGTCCCAGACGTATGGAGGAGAAGGCCAAGAATACGAACACTTTCTACCTGAGGAATCGGAGAATTATCTATTGTAAAATTTAAAGGGGGAGCTTTCCGCAAGCTCTTTCTGATAGCGGTAAGTTGGGAAACGTTTAGTTTTCGATAAACTACGCATCATTTCAAGCACTTTCGCTGAGCACGCCGGCCGGCGCAATATGGTGGTCGTGAAAGGCATGCCTACCCCATCCTGCTCGCGGTGTGGCTCCGGTCGGAGCGCATTTAGCGAAGGGCGCGCCCATGCTGTCCCTTGTGCGCTTTGCCGAGCGGCTAGTTTCGCATGGTTGCGAGTTGAGTTTTACGGGACGCGAATTTTTAAAGTGAAAGCTTTACTTGCTTAGTCGAGACGAGTTTCTCCGTGGGCTGCAGTTTCACCCTTTTTTTATTTACATGAACAATAAAGGAAAGGTTGGTGCTGCATAGCGGCTCCGGCTACTCCTTTTCACAAATCCACCGCAACCACTTCGTCCGTCGATGTACAGTTCAACATAATATAACACAAACAGTACACATCATATAAACAAACTACAAGCATCAGAAGTAACATTAATGAGCAAAGTAAAACGCCTTGAATGTTAAGAGAGCAGTATACAATACAATATACATAAGAGATTTGAATAAAGAAGCACAGAAGAACAAAAAGTAAGCTTATTTCTAGTACACTCAGCAAAAGTAAATAACAACGCTATTGAAGAACTCACTCACAAAAAGAAAACGAGAAAAAATGCTTGGTTGCAGCAAACACACCAAAGGTAAATAACCAATATATTGAGGCACGCACAAAGAGGTAAGAACTCGGGCATTGACTACTGCTGTACTAAGCTAGTATGTTCCAAGGATGCCGCTGTCATCAAGGAATTCTATCAATGTCACAAGTGCTCGCTTTTCCAGTTCACATGTCGGCCATGGGCCTAACAGCTTTTGTAGACTTAAGCCGCCGCGGTGGCTGAGTGGTTATGGCGCTCGGCTGCCGGCCCGAAAGACGCGGGCTCGATCCCGGCCGCGGCGGTCGAATTTCGATGGAGGCGAAAGTCTAGAAGCCCGTGGGCTGTGCGATGTCAGTGCACGTTAAAGAACCCCAGGTGGTCGAAATTTCCGGATCCCTTCACTACGGCGTCCCTCATAGCCTGAGTCGCTTTGGGACGTTAAACCCCCATAAACCATAAACTATAAAGCCTTGTAGACTTAACGGTCCTTTGTCAAGAGCGCTCAAGTCTCTCTTTAATCGCGGCCTGCAGCAGTCGTGCAGTTAGAAATCCAATAATAGGTGAGCCACATCCTGGTTTTCATGGCCACACACACAGCGTGGGCTGTCTGCGCAGCCCATTCTGTGAAGAAAGTGCTTCGTGTTAGCCGTTCCTGAAAGCAAGCGGTGAAGGAGCGTTGCTAAACTTCTGCTGATAGATAATGGAATATTGAACCGCAGCAACGGATCGATGAAATGCAGATCAGAACATGTATGGTTTGAGCTCAAACCACATCTTTTCGTTCGTTTCATTACGCATGGTCTTCAAGAAACGGCGCAATGCGCCTCTCGATAACGGAAGGCCAGAAGTGAGGGCACTGGAGCGTGCTTGCCTAGCCACTGCATGCGCCTAGGGGTTTCCAGGAATAAAGCAATGTACGGATATCCACTGGAAAACTATAATATTCTGCTTTTTGGTAGCCTTCGAAAACTTTTTAAGAACTTCGTATACCAGTCTAGCTTTCTATGGTATGGAACTAGCGCTGCCAAGAGACTTGAGTGCGTGTTGGTAATCGCTAAAGATTACCCAAATATGCGGGTCTCGCTACGAGGAGATGAACTGGAGAGTCAAATAAATCTATGCATAAATCTCAGCAGTCATTGATCCTGTCGCGTGAGCCAGTTCACATGCCAGTCGGGGGAATGACAAATGCAGACGCTGATGAATTTTGAAGACTGGAACCGTCAGTATACTCATGAATGTAACTGGAATACCGCATGTGTATCTGGTAAAGTGCTAACTGCTGAGCTGCGAATATCATCATGTCACGCTTCCTAATTATCCCTTCGACAGGCAAGCGTATTCTAGGGGTAACTGAAAGCCACGGGGGATTTTCTGTGTCTCCTTTTCAAGATTCATAACTTGGAAGAAGCTGGCGGTAGTAGCGTAACACTTGATGTATCTGACTTCCATCCCGTTCATGGAGCGCGTAAGCTAATGGGTGTCTTTCATGCTAGGTTATCAGGCGGAAAATGTGCCTGCTGGTCTCTGTTCGCAACATTTTAAACGGAGGCTGCCATGCCTCAGCAATTACCAGAGCGCTGTAGGTCGCCTGAGTAACTCCCAAGCACACACGGAGGCCCCTAGCTAACAGTCTTTGCAGGCGTTCTTCTGAGGTTCGCGACAGACCGTAAAGAGTCGATGAGGAGTACGCAATGTTTTGATAAATGAGTGCCTTGCGAACTGTCAGCAGAGATGACGAAAAATAGCCCCAAGACGTACCTTCAAGCCTGCGAAGCACGTTCAAAACAGTGTTCATCTGGTCTTCGATAGATTTTATATGAGGAGTCCAAGAGAGTTGCTGTCAAGAACTACACCCAGAAAACGGTGCTGCTTAACAGACGCTAAAGGTTGACCGTTGAGGCAGACACGGAAATCCGTCATATTCTTACGAGTAAAAGGCAGAACAGCTGTTTTTGCGGTGAGAGAGCATCATCCCTCTCTCTTTTAAAAAGCAGTCAATGGTATCTAGACATTCTTGCTAGGTAGACTAAAGAGGCATGCTGTTTTGCCAGAAACCCAAATGCAGATATCATCGGAGTATAACGAACAGTGTAAGCCAGAAGGGAGCTTTGGCGACATATCCGCCATCACGAAGTTAAAAACAGGAGGGCTTAGCATACTGCCCTGCGGCACTGCTTGCATTAGGCTATGTTCCGCGCTTTTCCTTCACTTGTCTGCATGAATATTTTACTGCCATCTAAAAAGTGGGAAATCTATCGTAGTGGTCCTCCACTCACATTGAGGCGTAGCAAACTTGAGAGGGCTTGAATATGACTTACATTACTGAATGCACGCTAGATACCCTAACATACTGTGACGGTGATATTTCACTTGCTACGCTCATGCTGTACACATGTTACTAGGCCCTTAATTGCATCCATAGTGCATCTACGTCTACGAAATCCAGTCATGAACTAAAAAAAAACACTCCTGCTTCATCACCCCACCACTGAAGCCCTGGCGTATATCATCATATCTCCATCACTTTGCACAAACAGCTCCTCGGGCTCACTGGACGAAAGGAATGAAAAGCAAAGGCGATTTATAGAGCTCTAAATCAGGAATGGCAGGCGCAATCTTCCATGACGAAGGAACAAATTCATTGACTCACATATTGCGAAATATCCCCAAATGTACTGCGGTGCCCTTGGGCCCAAGATATTGAAGCATTCTATAATATTAAATGGCATCAGGCCCAGCGGCACTCTTTAGACGGCACAACTCAAGAGCACTTTTAATTTCACTGATTGTGAATACAGAATTCAAATAGGCATGTTGCGCATTGAAGCAAGCTTCAGCTTTTTGCTCCGCGAATGTAGTATTCTTCGTAGTCTAGTGACACGCCAGGATGAGAAATAGGTCGACAAAACTCATCACCCAGGTCAGTTTCTACAGTTTCCCGTGCCATTGCAAGAGCTCTGAAAGGGTTATTCTGAGAAACGAGCCCGCTTAAGAAGCGGGCCATCATTGATATCCTAGGTACCGGAGAGTGAGCGGTCAATGTACCGCACAAGTCACGCCATTTTTTTCCTTCCTAATTGCTGCAGACCTTTACGCATTGACGAACGAATAATTTTAGCCTCACGATACGATTCTAAAGACCCGGATCGAATGTAAGCCCTTTCCGCTTTTCTTCGTAGTGCCCTCATTCGCTCACACACTCCATCAATACTTGTGAACCCGTCAGGTATGGGGACTTCCTTGGTACAACGACTCAGGCTATCTTGCGCCAGCGGAGTGAAGTCGTCAATACTAATGTCCTTGGAAACTTTTTGAGTTATGCTGTGACGAAAACCTTCTCAATTGTTAAGTTTGGATTCACGTTGTGCACCATGACATCATAAGCTAGGATGAAATACCAGCATCGGATGGTGATCACTTCTGCGTGTCTCAATGTCTGTAGCCCACCCCACGTCAGACACAAGATCTTGAGTGCACAGAGTCAGATCTAAACAGCTCGAATAACGAGAGCCCCGTAGAAAGGTCGGAGAACCGTCGTTCAGAACTCATGAGTTACATTTCTCTGCGGCGCACTCAGCGACCCTTCCACGGGTGTGACAGTGGTCACTACCCCAAGCAGTATTATGAGCGGTAATATCACCGCAATTCAGTAAACGAGAGCCCGCTATTTTAAAGATATTCAGTATGGCATCAATAGAGACGCGACAAGATGCTTGCGAGTAAATACTAATAACAGTAATGCAGGCCTTACCAAAGGGCAATTTGCAAGCTACGAACTCCGGAACGTCAGAATCACTGGACTTGATCAGGTATGAGGGTGGATCCTTCCTCACACACAACATCGCCCTACTCAAACCAGATGGACGTCATGATTTGTATGGCACATAGTTCGAGAGACGGCAATCGTCACCCACACCGGCTTCCTGTATGCACAACACGGGAAAATTGTTTTGCCCAAGAAGTCTGCGAAAGTCTCCACTTCTTGCTCTTAAACTGTTTGCATTCCACTGAAAAACGCCGAGATTTTGATACCGGTTGTTCATAAAAAGTTTGCCCAATAGGAGGACCTAGGTCGCTGAGCCAGTAGAAGCTCCACCGACATGCAAAGCCTTCACCTCCGGGAGGATGCTTGCATGCGGAATGGCTGTCAGAATAGCTCGAACTGTAGTAAACTGCATAGGTAGAATGAGCTGCACCACTGGGACTCTAGAGTTGACTCCAGAAACTGAGACTGGTTCAGGTACCACTTCCGCTGGTCGAGCAGAAGAACGCTGAAATGAAACAGTTGAGGGTCCCGAATTATCACCTTGCACCTCGCTGTCGGAACGCTCCCGAGTTGGCCTCTTCAATGCGGAAGCGGGCGGAGCAGCTGAAGAACTGGAGGTAGAACTCTCCACTTGGTGGCTTGACTTTTATCGCGCAGACTTCTTCAGCGCGGACGCATATGGTGCAGATGTGGACGCTTGGTGTGTGCCATGCTGCACTGGATTCCGGCACGCACTATTTCCAGATTTGGAGGAGGTGCATTTTTGCGAGGCGACCTGACATGAAGTAATTCGTGACGCCAGAGGGTGGAAGCAGCTATGTTTTGGGGACAACCCGAGAAAGAAGCTTGGTTTGGTTTTGGTTTACTGGGGTTTTAACGTCCCGAAGCGACTCAGGCTATGAGGGACGCCCTAGTGGAGGGCTCCGGAATTTCGACCTCCTGGGGTTCTTTAACGTGCACTGACATCGCACAGTACACGGGCCTCTAGAATTTCGCCTCCATCGAAATTCGACCGCCGCGTCTTTCGGGTCAGCAGCCGACCGCAGTAGCTACTGAGTCACCGCGGTGGGTCCCGAGAAAGAAGTGGCATGATTACCACCACGGTTCGCGCACTTCGGTTGCAGAAGCGATTTGCACTGGGTGTGCTCATGGCTCTCCGAACAAATCTTGCATTAGCGCGAAGCGCGGCAGTTCTTTGCCATGTGGTCGAATCATTGACAGTTGAAATAGCGGAGTGCTGGTTTAAGGTACTCTTGCACAGGATGACTAGCGAAGCCCAAAAACACCCCCTCTGGCATGACATGAGGATTAGGAGACTGGGGGTTGGCGGTCGGTCCCCAACCATAGCGGTGGCTTCGGACATGCGCAAAACGTGCGCACTCCGCACCTTGCACTCAACGTACCAGAATCCCGCTCGAACTCTTGCTGGCCACATGAGGACCAGTGGGCTCACGACATGGCGGTCAGACACGGTATCAAAACAAAAACTTGGCGTAGCGCAGCAGAACAGGGACAGAACAAGTTTGGCCTTCATTTCACCGCAGCTGCGCCGTAACCTTGGCAACGCCGCCGCCGTCGCGTGCGCTAGCCGCCGCCAGCTTGACGCATGCGCTCTCTGCAGCTGGGTCGCCGCCTGACCACGTGACTCGCCGCGCGCCTGGCTATGATGAACGCCGCGCTGGAGGCTCTGCCTAACTGGCCCCCCTGGGACAGTGGACACCTCAGTCGCACTTTAAGCTACGCGGCGGTAGTGACAGGTATGCGCTGCATGCGTTCGCATAGACGACGTTGTGGCAGAAACGCGGCACTGAAGCTATAGGCCGCCGGTGTTCAATGTACTCATTGGCGTTGACAACTTTCTAGACCCAGATAATTTTGAGGAAATGAAGGGCGCATAACTTGCTCCCTGGGTCAGTGGACGCCTCAATCGCGCTTTGAGGTACGTGGCGATGGTGAGAGAGGTGTGGGCTGCATGCATTAGCGCTGGCAACGTTGTGGCAGACAAGCGGCACTGCACCAACAGGCTGCAGCGTTCTTTCGGTGGCCAACCTCTCGAGATCGACCGTTAATTTAACTCCCACCTGCCAGCATTTTTATTTATTATTATTTTTATTTAAGCACACTGTAAGCCTAGTTAGGCTCTTACAGGAGTGGGAAAAATAATTATCCGAGCATGGTAGGGTGGGCGCGCTGCCTATCCAGTGTACGCAACACAATCAACGTTACAGACGCCAAGCCGCGTCTACTTGCCCGATAAACCGCAGCTTTCGCTCATCTAACCAGGTTCAGCAGTAGTTGAACCACAGGTAATTTTTTTAAAAGCGTTAGCTCTTATTCACCACGTTTCTCCATTTCTTAGGGTCTGCTACCACCTCCCTTCGGCGTGAAATTTTATGTCCGAGGGATTCAAGACAGCGGCCCCCGTGGTAAATCGATATAGCAACCCATTTGGTGATTGACTGGGGACGTCATTAGTATATCGAATTGGTTAATGACTGGTTATGTCACTGATATGTCGAATTCGTGATTGATTGGTGACGTCACTAGTACATCGAATTGGTGATTGATTGGTGGCGCCACTTATAAATCCAAGATTTCGGCAAATAATAAAAACTAAAAGTAAATATAAACAAATAAACTAAACGTACGAATTCGTATTTCCATTCGTGTACCTCACTTTAATCTCATTCACATCAATTCCAGTAAACCAAACCGCTAACGCTCGTGACTTCAACGTCTTCCAGACTATGGCGGTAACTTTTTATGGCCCCCAACAATACAAACTTCTTTTGAGTGATATTTGTTGACGGTCGGGTCGATATTGACGCGTACGTCGTGCAGTTGAAAAAATAATAAACGTGTCGAAAACGAGAGTTGAGACGTGGGTCGGATGTCCTCCTGCCGCGGTGCGACAGACTGCCTCCCCGAAAGCCTGCGTGCGGACCCGGAGGTGGCTGCCGCGTCATATTCGGTGGAAATAAATGTTCTTCCTCCTCCTCCTCCTCCTCCTGCGTTGTTAGTACGGGCGCGTAATTTTCCAGAATGCGGAGCAAAAAAGTAACGCACGAAGAGCTAATAATAATAATAATTGGCTTTGGGGATAGGAAATGGCGCAGTATCTGTCTCATATATCGTTGGACACCTGAGCCGCGCCATAAGGAAAGGGATAAAGGAGGGAGTGAAAGAAGAAAGGAAGAAAGAGGTGCCACAGTGGAGGGCTCTGGAGTAAGTTCGACCACCTGGGGATCTTTAACGTGCACTGACATCGCACAGCACACGGGCGCACGTTAAACATCCCCAGCATGAAAAGCTAAAAAATTAGAAACTTCTGCGTTGAAGACTCCGTCGTCTGTTCCAGTGAAAACGCGCACTGCATCCGCTGGAAGCGAAACGCTAAGGCGCCGGTGTGCTGTGCGATATCAGTGCACGTTAAAGATCCCCAGGTAGTCGAAATTATCCTGGAGCCCTCCACTACAGCACCTCTTTCTTCCTTTCTTTCACTCCCTCCTTTATCCCTTCCCTTACGGCGCGGTTCAGGTGTCCGCCGATATGTGAGACAGATACTGCGCCATTTCCTTTCCCCAAAAACCAGTTTTCATTTTAATCCACATAGTGACAACACAAGAGTGCGTTTTTAAATAGGACCAGGAGAAAAAAGTAAACCCGTATGAAAATGGTGCTCCAAAAATTGTCTTCTACGCTTCTGAAGACATGCAAATTGCATTCGCGCATTTGTTCTCGGTGCTCACACACACTGAGTGGTTGGTTGGGAGCCCACTCCCTTACCCTTAAGGACCAGCCCATTTATTTATTTTTATGCGATGATTTTTGCCACAGGTCATAAAGGGTATGAAATGAGAGATGACGAGGATGATGAGGTGCCCATTTCTTCCTCTTGGTTTCGACTATGATGTCATTAACCAGCGTTTGTGTAGAACTCCTCGGCTACATTAAATATTTATCCATGTTGCTAACGACAATGCCCTCCTTGTCTCTTAACACATTCGTCTGGTCTTTACCTTTGCCTAGTTTTCTCTTCACCGCTTTTAGGCTACCTCCGTTCTTCAGAGCATGCTCGATTCCCATCATATTAAATTTATTTATGTCGGCTACCTTGCGCTTATTTATTAACTTCGATAGCTCTTCTAGTTTTTTCTGTCTGTAGGGTTAGACGCCCTCATTATTTTGGCGTTTCTTAAGATCTTTCGGCTCCTGAGATAGATTCTATAGAAATCTATACAGTAGCCAATATAACCAGAACGTTAATGAGAAAGACACTAGCGCACAGCAATGCGCCATCCCGTCAGTAACGAAAAAGGCACTAAACAAAGGCCTAGGAACAATGCAAAGGGGAAAAGCAGCTGCTGGGGATCACGTAACAGCAGATCTGCTGAATGACGAAGGGGAGATTGTGCTGGAAAAACCTAGCCACCCTGTATACGCAACGCCTTATGGCCTCTACCGTACCAGAAGTATTGAAGAACGCAAACATTATCTTAATTCATAAAAAAAGGAGACGCCAAGCACTTGAAAAATTACAGACCCATCAGCTTACTGTCCGTTGCCTACAGAGTATTTACTAAGCTAATCGCTAATAGAGTCAGGGCAACCTTAGACTTCAATCAGCCAAATGATCAGGCAGGCTTTCGTGAAGAATATTCCACAATGAATCATATTCATACTATCAATCAGGTTATCGAGAAAAACGCAGAATATAACCTCTATATATAGCCTTCATTGATTACGAGAAAGCATTTGACTCGGTGGAAACCTCGACACTCATGCAGGCATTGCGAAATCAGGGTGTATAGAAGCCTTGTGCGAAAATGCTGGAAGATACCTGTTGCAAATGCGCAGCTACGATAGTCCTTCATAAAGTCAGCAATAAAATTCAAATAAGGAAGGGTGTCAGGCCGGCAGACACGATGTCTCCAGTGCTATTCACCGCCGGTTTACAGGATGTACTCGGAGATCTGAATTGGGAACAGCTAGGGATAGGAGTTAATGGAGAATACCTTAGTAACCTGCAATTCGCTGGCGACATTTGAGAATGCCTTGCTGAGTCACTCAGGAGATAAACTGAAAAGCATGATCATTCAGCTTGACAGGCTGATCATTCAGCTGATCATTCAGCTTGACAGAAGGTGGGTCTAAAAATTAACATCCAGAAAACCTAAGTAATGTTTAACGGTCTAGCAATGAAACAGCAGTTAACTGCTAGCGAGATACTGGAAGTGGTGAAGGAATTCATCTACTCAGGCCAGGTAGTTACCGCTGATTCGGATCATGAGAGGGAAGTAATTAGAATAAAAAGAACAATAATAAGATCATCAATGGCAATTTACCAGTATCTCTCAAGGCAAAAGCATACAGCAGCTGTTTCTTACCACTACTCACCTATGAGGCAGAAACGTGGAGGCTAGCGAAAAGAGTTCAACTTAAGGACAACGCAACGAGCCATGGAAAGAAAAATGATAGGTGTAACGTTAAGAGACCGGAAACGGGCGGAGTGGCTAAGGGAACAAACGACAGTTAATGACAATTTCACGTAGTGGTGACGGCAGCCGAAGCAGTGAGGAACACAGCCAAAAGTTCTTATAAAAGAAAACTGTTTATTGAGCGACCGCGCCGAGAATGGACTGAATGACTCGGTAGCGATGAAAACAACAAGCCTGCTCGGCGGTCGTCGAACAGAATGCCTGCCTCTCTCGGTCGTGCTCAACTTAAAGCTGATGGCAAAGTTTCAAGATACGGCGTGCAGTGCTACTAGTAGAACATTCTGGAACAACGAAGAATCGGCTCCGCCTGGGTGCGAACAATCAAGATAAATCTGATCGCGTCTTGCGTCACAAACAAACCGATATAGTGACCTGCTGGCTGCTTTGAGGAATGAACAAACAAAGGCTACATAGATTCGCAGCAATATCCTAGTCAAAATCAAGAGGAAGAATTGCATGGTCACAGGGTCCATATCATCGTTCACTTCTTGATTTGATCAGATTAGCTCAACTTTTTTTCATTTATTTAAGCATCTTACTCATCTTTCACTTCATAGTTTTTATGCCCTGAGACAATAAACATCGCTTGGAAAAAAATGGGTGTGGGCAGGGCATGTAATGCCAAGGAACGATAACCGCTAGTCTTTGAGGGTAGCGGAGTGGATTAAAAGAGGAGGCAATCGTAGCAAGGGGTGGCAGAAGGTAAGGTGGACGGATGAGATTAAGAAGTTTGCGGCCACACGGTGGCCGCAGATGGCAAAGGAGAGGGTTAATTGGAGAGACATACTAGAGGCATTTGCCCTGCAGTGTGCGTAGTCAGGCTGGTGATGATGATGATGATGATTATGATGATGATGATGCTGATGATGATGATGATGATGATGATGATGATGATGATGATGATGAACCCGCGTTTGTTCCGCGTCAAGTGTGTAACGATGGCGTAGATGTAGAGCATCCTCCACCGGGTGTGACAAAGAAAAGCCGCGTGTCTTTAGAATTGGATAACCAGGCCTGGTGCGCGGCCTGATTTCGGTGACTAGAACCGACAACGCACTCCCTCACCGAAACAGTATTTGGCCATCCTGGTGTAGAACTTGTCCACAACCTTCTATTAACAAACCAGCCGCCGCGGTGGCTGAGTGGTTATGGCGCTCGGCTGCCGGCCCGAAAGACGCGGGTTCGATCCCGGCCGCGGCGGTCGTATTTCGATGGAGGCGGAATTCTAGAGGCCCGTGTACTGTGCGATGTCAGTGCACGTTAAAGAACCCCAGGTGGTCAAAATTTCCGGAGCCCTTCACTACGGCGTCTCTCATAGCCTGAGTTGCTTTGGAACGTTAAACCCCTATAAACCAAACCATCTATTAACAAACCAATTCACATCATTATACACAACAGCCCATAATTCGACACAGTTGAACCTGTATACATGAAGGGCAAATAAGTTACTAATATCGTATAACATTTCCTAGTCGTAATATGAGGCCGTCATCATAAGGATCTTGCCGGTCTGGCTTGCCCAATTGCCTTGTCAATGGGTGAAACCGCCCAACAAGGAGGCACTGGTGTTGTATGGTGAAGTCCGTCTAGCAGGAGTGTAGTTGCGTTTTTTTTTTTTTTCAGAATGCTGCGCCAGTCTGCGGAACATTCCACTTTCTACACAGTCCAAAATGGAGGTGTATCATTCGATATACATATTCGTGCTAAGCGATTTATTGCTTTTCAATTGTCAGCCATTTCGTTCACTCGGTTGTTTCTTTTAACATCCCTGACAGGCTTCCGTGGGCTTTGAAAATGAAGGCTTCATGTGCAGCTGCTAGCCTTCTCAACTCTTAAACTTCATATTCAGTGCGTGCCACGTTCCTCTTCATTGCGTTGATGCACCACGGAGCTCACCTGCTCACTGGCGGCCGCAAAGCAGCAGTAGCACGTACTGCACGACGGCCGCAGTTGCGGCAGCTCAGAAGCGGCCATCTCAGCTGCATGATGCACATGAAAGACTAGTATCCTACGTTGCGCAGCGATTCCATTCACGAAAAAAAAGCTGACAACAGCACTTGAATAGGAATTGACGAAATTTTAAAATACGAGTTTACAGGGGTCGAATGTATGAAACTTGCAGGAAGGGAAAGCATGCGAAGCCTTTTTGTGCTAGCATTTGAAACGGTGACGTGATCGTCGAATAGAGCCGCGCACAGCACCGCACAGCAACGGGAAGGGGCCGCAGTGACGGCGGCGCTACGTTTCCAGCCAACAGACGGTCCTTCAGGAAAGTCAACCAACGCTACCGAAGGTGAGTGAAGCCCACGAACCGTTGTTTGGTGGCATCGAACGACGCACAGCAGCATGTGAACAAAGATGGCGGAAATCTAAAATTTTGGCACCGGTAACGTCACCACAAGTTTTCCCGCGCTTCTCTAGCGTAGTGAAAGGAAGCCTGAACATTTCCGCTGCATTAATCAGCAATTACATCACCGTTTTAAATGCTAGCTTCTCCTAGAAATATCCAGAAAACCATTTCAGCTTCTTTTTAACTCTCTGTAGCGACCTCGCCTAATGGAAAACCTTCGGAAAAGGAAACAAAGTACGACATACCACTTCGATCAACAGATGCATTGGCCTACGCTGCAATAGCGCCCGCAGATGCGGTTTTCGCAACCTTGAGCATGCTCACAATGTTATAAATCACTCACTTCTGCAGCGTGTCGTAGCCTATCCCATGCACTTTCACGCGAAAAAAAAAAACGTGTTGTTGAATGCCGCTAAGTGACACATGATCTAAGAAATAGAGATGCGACGCGTCCCTGTCTGATCACGGGATCAGAATTTGAACAAAAACAACGTAAGCGACTCGACTCCTGTGTGAAAGCGACACCCGAACATCTCTGAAGTCACTTCGCAAACGCTACAGGTAGCGCTGCAGCAAAAGGGACAGAATAGACGTTTTGTCATGTGATCGCATCCCAGTGCGGTTATGAGAAACGTCTTTTTTTCGCAACATGTGGCGCCCTCTGGCGACTGGTAAAAATGCTTCTGCTACTCGTTGAAAACAAACGCTGGAGGGAGACCCAGGAGAGGTCTGGTTCCGCGAGGAGCCAGCTGCGCCTGCGAAATGGCAACTGTGCGTGATTACGTGCGCATACTATGATCTGTCTTCTCACCACATCATCACCCATCACGGCCCTCTTTCTTTTCCTCCTCCCCTTCCGCGGTGCAGAGTAGCAGCCCGGATATTTTCCGGCCGACCTCTTTGCCTTCGTTTCATTCAATTTATCTGTGTGTGCTTGGCAGCTGCCGCCATCTGTCGTATGTAGCTGTCGCTAACATGAACTGCGCATGCGCAGTAGGAGCTGGTGGTTTTCTTTGCAACCAGTGGAGCTAAAGGAGAATTTACCCAGCAGTGGCGCCCACTCTGCGCAGCTGCGCGAGCGGGGCAAACAGTCGTTTGCGCCCCTGCACACAAAGGACGCCACCACTGCACGGCGCGCACTATAGTGCCTAGAATATAGCGGAGCTTAGACTTTGTGAGGGAAGGCTGCGGCTTTTCACTTCATCCACCATGGACGCCCGAGGCATGCTGGGAAGACAGCGCTTCGGATTGACATCTAGTGGCTTGTTTACTGTACTACGGATTGGATTTTTTTTAGCTTTTGAGTTTCGTTTTCGCCACTGTAGTTTTTACTGATGTTTTGTCCGCTTTGTGGTTGTATAGTAGCGCTACGCACGCAGTTTAGGTCCGAAGCATCCGAGGGCGCATGACTAAAAGTGAGCTGAGCGCAGTGCCTGGTGCCTGCTAGGGCTAAAGTTCGTTAGCCTGCTCACTGGGAGCCATTTACGCAGCATGCTGGGCTTTGCTCTGTGGGAACCTGTGCTCCTTGCCCATTGAAGTGTGAAAGAAGGGAACAAGGTTTTTGTGGACTTAAAACTCGGCAGTCTGCTGCCATGACCACTCTGACATTTCTCGTTGGGTTCTCGGAGACACTTTAAAAGCGCAAAGTACACCGACAAACGCAACTTGTTAACCATACTCGCCGAGGATTAAGTTTGGCTCATTTCAAAGACTGGCGGTGGCCGCGCATTGCATGCAGGGACGAGTTCCACTTCATGAATTAATTCAAGTAGATATCCCCATTATAGTGCCTAGAGTATACTGGCACTATATATAGAATATTCTAGGCACTAGACACGCATATATCACTTGTAAGCATCCGTCACTTACCGGTAGGACCGGTTTCCGCTTCCTAATTCATGTTTTCCTGGACAAAACCTGAAACTGCAGCGCACCAGGACATGGCAAGAGCCGGCACTTAGTACGTGCGAACTTATTTCTCGTAGAAAAGCGAGAGCTCGGGGAAGTTGCTCATGGCACGAATCATAGCCCTGACATAGCACGCACGTGGGGTGCTTGGGGCATCATCACTCGCCGATACACCTTCGTTGTTGTTGTTGTTGTTAGCCTATCAAAAGATGGCACATACCCACACTGGGGGATCGGCCAAGAATCGGGTGGCTATTCACCTGAACGCAGTTAACAAAAAGGAAAAGCACGTGGGAGCATAACACCGGTGAATTTTTCGTCATGAACAGAAAAGGAATGAGTGTTTAGATTTTAAAATTTTTAGAATAATAATAAAGAGAGTGATTAAATATTAATGATTGAGTCAAAATGTAATAATTTATAGAAAAGAAAAGGTTGAAACACTTAGCAAGGCAGTCGGTGAGATTCTATCAGGAAATTTTAAACAGCGGTGCAAACAGATCTGTGGCTGAACCCAAATGTGGTGGCGCCAAATGATAGCAAGAGCGGGCTGCTCAAACTAAGGCCAAGATGCTGCAAGGGCTCCTCCAGCAACCTTTTTCTCAGTGAGTTGAATCGGCGACAATACAGCCAAAAATGTTCAATAGATTCTGGCTCACGGCAAAATGCACAAAGGGGAGAGAGCGCCAAACCCGACTTGTGTAAATAGAAATTTAGAGGGGGGATGCGGCAGCGTAGCCTCGTCAGTGATACTTCAAGCTGCCGAGAGCAACAAATTTTCCTGTTCCAATAATATTTAAGGTGCTTATAATCCACCGATGTTAAAAGTGATGTGTCTTGCGTGCTTAAAAACGCACGTCGCCGAAATCTAGATGCTGTAATGTAGGCTGTAGCCGGGATGATTGGCAACACGGGGCCGCTGAGGGAAGCCTTTGCGAGATTATCAGCAATCTCATTTACTGTCACACTGCTGTGGCCGGGAACCCATACTAAATGAACAAGGCTCAAATGCGGAGGAAGTAGGGATAAGAAAGTTGATAAAATGGGACCGTCAACCTGTGCAGCGAGGGACGAACACAAAGATAAAGAATCAGTAATTACTGCAACTGCTGTAATAGAGGGGTCTAGCTTGCGTAGAGCAAGTACAACTGCTAGAAACTCTGCTTGAAAAATAGGGGTGAAATCTTGAAGGCGCAGAGAAAAGGACCAGTCTAAATGGGAGCAAAATATTCCCACACCTGCTTTTTCATTGCATTGCGATGCATCAGTGGCTATTGCTATATCGGTTGGTAGGGTCCTCAGATGATCTTCTAGAAGGCCATTTAGAATACTCGGTGGCAAAAGTTTTGCATTTTTTGGGAATATGTCGTCGTAAACAATGTGTATAGTGGGCCCATTCCGAAGCGCAGGAAGGATATCATAAATGTTTACATCTAAAGGCTGAAGTAATCTTTGCACAAACACTACCTGAGGGGAATTGAAACGAGACCAGGGGACACCAAAAAAGGAGGTCGGCTGAGAACAGAAAATGCTTTGGGAACGGTGGAAATGGGATTCATGGATTCTGAGGTAAGTTTGCACAGTTAAAAATTGAAGTCGTGATAAGAGAGACGGAATGCGGGATTCAAGGTACAGCACATTGATAGCCACAAATTTTGGAAGGCCGAGGCACATGCGAAGTGCTTCCCTCTCTAAAAGGACGAGAGGGCGAAGTTTATATGTAGCCGAGCCTGAAAACAACACTGATCCAAATTCTAAAATTGGCATGACATACATTATGAAGATCATTAATAGCGCATCTCTGCGCATGCCGTACCGGTGATGACATAATCTCCGTAACATGCCCACGGCACGAGCCCCTTTCGCCGCGACATGGTCAATGTGAGGTCGCCAGGTGAGTTTGTTGTCATAAATGACCCCTAGGTATTTTAGGGATTGAATTTGCGGTATTATTTTTAACTGGCAAGTGAGAGAGACCACTACAGGAGTGAATAGAGGGAAAACAAGAGTAGCGCACTTGCCAACATTTAACTTCAGGTGTAATGCGCTCAACCAGTGCTCAAGTGTATTCAAATATGACTGCAACAGACCATACAGAGAATGTATATCCGGCGCAGCAGCAAAAAACGCAATGTCGTCCGCATAGACGTAAGTGCGTACATGGCGGTGGAGAGGAATTGAGCTTAACAGAATATTAAAGAGCACAGGAGAAAGAACAGCTCCTTGCGGTACACCTCGCGTTTGTCTATACCTCTCTGAATGAACACCATTATGCACGCAAAAGAATTCCCTGTTATGAAGAAATGCAGATATCCATGCAACTATATAATCTGGAAATTGAAGAGACTGTAGCCTATGTATCAGGATGGAGTGTTCTACACTGTCGTAAGCTTTGGCGACATCTAACGTAACCAAAGCCGCGACCAGGCGTTGACGACGAGCAAGGAGAATTCTGCTCTCAAGATCAGCATGTACATTCCATATCGAACACCGTGGCCGGAAACCGAGTTGGCACGGTTGCGGTCCACAATGGCTGACACCCGAATTAGTAACAACCTTTCTATCAACTTTACCACGTTTGATGTTAAAGAAATTGGTCTAATATTATCCAATTCATAGCCTCCACCCTGATTTTTAAGCAAAGGGATCACCTTGGACAGCTTCCACTCAGAAGGTATCCAAGCGTGTTTGAGAGAGTAGTTTATTAGGTGCAATAAGGAGTTGGGAGACTCTTCAAATAGAATCTTGAGCATCTTTGTGGTAACACCATCAGGGCCAGGAGCAGCAGCTGGCAATCTCTGGACAACTTGTGAAAGCTCTGATAGATTTACTTGTGAGGCATTATCATTTGGTACGACTGGTGCAAACAACAATGGTCGCATAGGTAGTAAAGACGAGAACCGCTTTTGCAGGCCTGTGGCTATTAATTCAACCGCCTGGATAGCTTCTACAGGTGACATAACTAATGACTGAAAATTATGAGCGGACATGAGCTGTTTCCTAGACCGTAGAAAACCGAATAGTGCACGTCGGTTGCCCGCCTTTGAAATACAATCGAAGTGTTCTGAGTCATATTTTTCCTTTGCGCGAGAAACTGTGCGTTTAAAGGTGGCTGCAATAAATTTATAATCACTCCAGTTATTCGGACATTGGTTATGAAGAAGCTTTTTCCATGCTGCCTTACTCCGCCTGTAATCTCTTGTACAGTCCGCATTCCACCAGTTAGAAGAATTCCCTTTTATTGGCCTCACCAGGAACTCCGACTTTTTACGGCTTTCCTCAATAGCCAGACATATTCTTGCTGACTGGTGGACCTCGGCGATGTTAGACACTGGAGCAAGGGCAGAGCGCAACGCCGTCTGAAATCTGTCATAATTTACATGTGACCGCAACTGAGAAGACGCCGGAGTAACACGACATATGATATCAAAATGAATAGGTATATGATCACTTGAAGTGCCGCTATCAACTGTCGACCAATTCGTTACGCCAATTCCAGGACAAATGAACGTGAGATCTAAAACAGATTGAATGTGTGAGCGAAGATAAGTGGCCGATCCTGAATTTAAGCACATCAGGTTGTGATCAGAAACCCAGTCCCAAAGGCGCTTGCCGCATGAATTAGTCCTAAAACCCCAAGACACATGGTGAGAATTGAAGTCCCCAGCCACGAGAACGGGGTTTTTACAGTTTACGAGTAAAAAATCCAGAGGTCTAACATCCTGGACTCCATTGGGGAAATAACAATTTGCTATTGAAAATGGAGAGCACCCAGGAAGTACAAAGTCTATTGCCAAAATCTCAAAGTCAGGAGACATTTGTTGAAAAGATACCACAGCCCTGTGGCAAAATTTCGAAGAAACTAAAGTTAGTAAACCCCCGCCTCTTGACTGGCGGTCTAGGCGAAATGACCGGTAATTTTTGATATGAAAATGTTTGTCAGTTGAAAGCCACGTTTCTTGGAGAATTATGACATCCGGATTAAGCTGAGTAGAAAGGCAGTGTAAATCTGTGGAAGCGGAAAGAATAGAGCGACAGTTCCACTGCAGAACTCACAACGACGCTATGGTTGCGAAAGTCTAGCAGCAGCAACTGCCTGCTCCAAAATGGTATCCTTGGGTTTAGTGCCAAGCTGCTTCTCTTTGATTTGGGCTGGGTGCCCTGAGAAGACAACGAATGAGACATGGGAGACCCACTGCGCTTAAGAAGCCGCGCATCAGGCTCCACCATCTCGGAATCATACATTATATCAACATCCCTCGAAGTACCCGAGGTAGGTACAGCGGAAGTGACAGAAGTTTGTTCCTGGGGTTGTGATGTTACTGGATTTTGAGACCGGATAAGAGGAGAGGGAATTGTTGTCGAAAGAGGTGCCAAACTAGCCTGCACGGCATGTGTAATCTGAGTCGCTAGAACATTTGTAAAGCACTCCGACACACTTGCGACAATCTTTTCTACCATTTTAAACATCGAAGCCTCCACAGCAGCCGCAATTGCCTGGGACAGCGTTGAGTCTAGCATGACACCTTGCCGAGCGGTCACACCGGCATACCTGCGGGCACGTTCTTTGACCTCTGAAATAGCGTCACGGCGCGAACAGCGTTTCCTGTCAATTATTTCCAGAATTTGAATTTCCTGAGCTCGAGAGGGACAATTTGAGTAGTTTGCAGAGTGCGCACCACCGCAAAGGCAACACTTCTCATTCTTCTCAGTGCAGGTGCTTGTTGCATGACCATCCCCACAGTTGCAACACCTCAAGTTGGATTTGCAACCGCCAGCGCTATGTCCATAACGCCAGCAGTTGTTACACTGCAGAGGCCGAGATGATAATGGGTCTACCCGAAAAATTAGAGGTCACGCCTTGATTTCAGAGGGGCAGGAAGTGCCGGCAAAGCTAGCAATCACTGATTCAGTGGGCATCCGCACGTTGTTTACATCCCGGCTACAGCGGTGCACAGCAACAACACCTGCAGCCGACAGAAGCTCAAGAGTCTCTGCCGGAGACAGGGAAGAGTCTACACCTCGTACAATACCCTTCGTGCACGCCAGATGAGAAGGGATGAAAGAACTTACCCGAAGGGAGGCAAAGGATGAGGAGTTTAGTAAATCTCTTACACAGGCGAGGTCTGGCGATCTGCACAGAATCCCACCGCGTCCAAACTGGCGAACCTCTGAGATTGACTCATAATGAGACGTCGTCGACTGGAGAGCAGCCCGAACAGCACCAGGGTTGTTCATCCTGATAGCACCACCATCCTTAGGCACCAGCGCGACAGGGATACTGCCGACACCACTGCGCAAAAAAGCTTCCAACGGTAGGAGATCAGTTGACAGAGAAGCCGACCAGAGGGAACTCCCCTGGCCGGGAGACTGGGTGGACATAGTCCGGGCTTACTGCCTTACCGCGCAAAGACGCAGAGAGAAAATGCAACAATCAGCCACCCGAAACTTAGCCGATCGTTCCCAGCAGAGCAGAGCCGTCGGGGCAGCGATGAACAGGACGAACGTCTCAAACGCTTCGGTTGGTTAGCTTCAATGAAAGCAGCGGGCTCAAGCAGCGGGCAGAAGACAGCGTCGTCGTCGTCGGCGTCGTCGTCGTTTAGCGACCGGCGAAGATATTCTTACGCATTTAATGGCTGCACTTTATCTTCTCTTTTTATTTGTTCTATTTTACCTTTTCCGCGCCGCTCTGCTTCCGCCTTTTTCTCCCAAATTCCCTTCCCCACGCAGAGTAAAATGCCAGCGATTTTTCAACACCCGTTTTAAATTCCCTATTCTTGTTTTCATTAAGGGCTTCTCTCTCCCTTGGGGCGCGAACCCGCAGTTGCAGACTGCACTAATGAAACGTATCTCTTTGTTTTCACAATGCGAAAACGGAAGCTTCTGTAGTGTACTATTTCAAGTTGTAACAATTTTTTAAAACAATGTTTGCAGTGAAAAGTGTGCCTGTTAAATTCAAAAACATTATTTTCCGCGTTTAGCTAAATTTGGTGGTATGAAGAGAGAGCCCTCTCTCGCCATGAGTCAATTTGGTGCTCGTTTACACCTATCGTTTTTCTGCTCATATATTGCAATATACAGCAAGCATAATTTATTATAGGGCTCATTGATTGTAAAACAGCGCTTCGTTCCAACATATAAACGGACCCGACAACGGCGGCTGCGTTTTTATGGAGGCAAAACGCCCGTGTGCTGTGCGATGTCAGTGCATGTTAAAGATCCCCAGGTGGTCGAAATTATTCCGGAGCCCTCCACTACGGCACCTCTTTCTTCCTTTCTTCCTTCACTCCCTCCTTAATCCCTTCCCTTACGGCGCGGTTCAGGTGTCCGCCGATTTATGAGACAGATACTGCGCCATTTCCTTTCCCCGAAAACAAAATTATTATTATTATTAAAATTTGTATCTATGCAGTCTCAGTTAAGTTTTTTCAGCCAAGCCAAGTACGATACGCTCTCTCCCTGACATTCCAACGGCGGATGAAATGCTCTTTAAGAAACTCGCATAGATAGTGGCGCAACCTTTCCCACTCGGTGATATTTAGAAACTCTATGCCGCGGATAACGTCGCAGCGAAGCCCGCTTACCCCTTGTACGCAAGGGTCAACGACGCTAGAGAACCTAAAAGCCTGTAACATACCAGCTGCGGTGCCTCAGTGGTTAGGGCGCTCGGCTACTGAGCCGGAGTTCCCAGTTTCGAAGGCCGCGTTTCGACGGAGGCGAAACGGCAAAGGCTCCCGTGTGCTGTGCGATGTCAGTGCCCGTTGAAGACCCATAGGTGGTCGAAATTATTCCGGAGCCCTCCATTACGGCACCTCTTTCTTCCTTTTGCTTTCAATCCCTCCTTTATTGCTTCCCTTACGGCGCGATTCAGGTGTCCGCCGATATGTGAGACAAATACTGCGCCATTTCCTTTCCCCAAAAAAACAATTTTCAATTTGCAAGTATCGAACAGCTTTGTCGCGAGAACAGAACGATGATGACCCTGGTGGGTATGACATGCATACACTGCACCAGTGTGAACAATTCATTGTGTTCATGCTAGCAATCATTTCATGCTCGTTCCGGTCAAACACTATCGGAGATTTCCAGGAACAAGAGGGGATGGCTAAAAAAGTTTGGTATGGAGGCGTTTCCTAGACTTCTTAATGCGGCCTAAGCAAAATCACACTTGTTTCGAAGTTTCACGAAAAGCTCGCACTTCTTTGTCGATGGTGGTGACATTCTGTGAACCAGTCTCTCTTCTTGAAGGTTGCAATAGAATTAACTGGAATAAAGTAATCGTTCTTTGGTTCTCGCGCAAGGCCGGCATGAAAGCTGGGTGGCAGACGGTCAACGAGCTCTTTAGAGATCAATTAAAGTTACTGATATCGACAACAAACTCTCTTTTGCAAAGGGTGAAGGACTTGCACAGAGGCGCAATTTTTTCGCACTTAGCCCTGTCGGTAAGTACGGCCAATGCCTGTCGGGCTCCTTGCGCAGAACATAAGGTCGCAAAATTGGCCAGTAACTACCCGTTGGGTTATAACTGATCAAGCTACGCCCGTTCGTCCTTCTGTTCATGGATTTTTATGAACATCGTTATAGTTTAAATTAAAATATAGAATTCTCGTGAATTATGCAGGCGGAAAGCGAGAACACTGAGGTGTCCTCTTGGGCGTTCCTTTCACGGCGCAATTAACCGCACCTTGTTCTCTCAATCGGTTTGTAAGCATCGGATAGAAGGTACATAATGACTGTAATAACTCAATGATACAACTTTTCTTGTTCGATTGCATTCACTCCTTACCATATGCCTGTCTTAGTGATTACAGTGACGGCCGAGGCATGGGGAAAGCGCAAAAGTAATCAAAATGAAATCATCGTATCACCACCTTTTGGGCTCTCTTGTGGACGACTATCACATCACCAAACACACATGTTGTATAAGGCCTGTTATAATGGACACAGTTATGCGCGGAACTCTGTGCACTTCACATGTGCGTGTTTGTCATTTCAGCACAGCCATCTTCGTTAGCAAATAGCGACTCGTGTTTACATGACTCTTTCTGGTTCGGCCAAGTAATCACTTTAATAATATAAGCTCGGTGGCTGATGAGCACTGCGCCGTCGTGGTTCGGCAAGCTGTTCCTGCGCTGTCTGCACTGCCAGCACCAGCAAAGTAACAAAGTGACACTTAGCGGCCCTTTCTGTCTCGTCAGCACACAACAATTTTTTTAAGAGCGCTTTCATATATATGTTTCTACAAGAAAACATTGACAAAAATGTCTGGCTGTGCTCTCGAGGCACTCACGCAGCAGGCAGATATCGTTTCGCCAGCGCTGATTCTTCTTATAGTCGAATACAACTCCAGAAAAAAGTGCCAGATGCCTCTCAAAAGAGGCCTTCCAGCCAATGGTGGCGACCGATTTTCATGACGCCGCGATTAATAAAATTAACCCCTGCTTTTTTTTCTAAAAACGACATGTATCGCCTCAGGACATCAATGGGCGAAGGTGTGATGAAGGATAAATTAATGATTATAGCAATGAAAAAAGGTTAGTTGATTTTAAGATGTCCAGTAGTGAGCGATGGTATGGCCCCTGCGCCCAGGCGGTATATGAAGCAGGGTTGCTCGGTGGAAGACCCGCTGCCTTCAGGTGCCGGAACCTTGTAAGCTTGAGAGCTGGGCAGTCCCACAGTCAGTGGCGAATGTCGGCTTTATTGTCCTCGCGTTTACATATCGGACACCCAGGGCGAGGAAAGAAATCTCGGTACTGAGGCCACCGTCCTTTTATTAAGAAAGGAACTCCTCCTGCGCCGCATACGTGCTCTCATCCCTGCGTGTGCGGTAACCCTCCCCCGCGGTCTTACCCTTGCAGAGGAGGTTGCGTTTCAGAGGATCCGGGTCGGGGTTACGCTCACACCTACCGTCACTAGGAAGTGGCCTATATAATTGGTTTTTTGGGGAAAGGAAATGGCGCAGTATCTGTCTCATATCGTTGGACACCTGAACCGCGCCGTAAGGGAAGGGATAAAGGAGGGAGTGAAAGAAGGTAGGAACGAATAGGTCCGTAGTGGAGGGCTCCGGAATAATTTCGACCACCTGGGGATCTTTAACGTGCACTGACATAACCCCGACCGCGGCGGCTGCGTTTTTATGGAGGAAAAACGCTAAGGCGCCCGTGTGCTGTGCGATGTCAGTGCACGTTAAAGATCCCCAGGTGGTCGAAATTATTCCGGAGCCCTCCACTACGGACCTATTCGTTCCTATCTTCTTTCACTCCCTCCTTTATCCCTTCCCTTACGGCGCGGTTCAGGTGTCCAACGATATATGAGACAGATACTGCGCCATTTCCTTTCCCCAAAAAACCAATTATATAGGCCACTTCCGAGTGACGGTAGGTGTGAGCGCAACCCCGACCCGGATCCTCTGAAACGCAACCTCCTCTGCAAGGGTAAGACCGCGGGGGAGGGTTACCGCACACGCAGGGATGAGAGCACGTATGCGGCGCAGGAGGAGTTCCTTTCTTAATAAAAGGACGGTCAATTTGTCCAAATGAAAGAGCCGAGGCAATGATGAGTCTGGATTCGCAAGGCGGGTCGCTAAATCTGCCTGGCTTTGAGCGGTCAGAAGATCCAGTGGGACCCACTCAATACGTACTGTCTGCTGAATGCGTGCCGCAAAACGGTTGATGTCCTGACATATTACTTGGCAGCGGATAACACGTCGTAGCAATCGCACTGCTTGAAGGGCGCCCGTGCGGATGATAACGCGGGCCGCAGGGAGCATAGTTATGTCGGCCACGGAGCAGAGTGCTTCTTGAACTGCAACGAGCTCAGCACAAAAGGACGTAGGGTTTGCGTAAGTCGAAACCTAGAGGTATGATTGAGGACAGGTCTGAACGGGCAGTAGATTGCTGCTGTTGCTCCACAGGTTTGCATGCTTGCGTCTACGCAGACAACAATGGGCCCTACAGGCAGGCAAGCATCTTGTTCTTCAAATTTCTGGCGAAGCAACGATGCCGAATTAGAAGATGTTTGTAGGCGAGTATCTGTTCGCTTGTTGTCACTGAGCTGTAAAAACTTCCATGGGGGAAGAACTGGCGTTGGCGGCTGAAGAATGGAGTGTGATGTTGCATAAGCCCTCAGTGCGTGCGTGGCATTGCGTCGCTGCTGCACCAGCTCACAAATGGTGTTGAGTTGCGCATTCTCTTGTAAAGCTATGGCCGGTGTGATGCGTGTGAGGCATGTAATGGTTCTCATATCCTCTCGGTTCACGGCTTCAAGGCGATGGCGATCCCATTAGGCTCCCGTAAGATGTTGAAACTGGACTTGATAAACAATACGTGGCTGCCGTGCAACGAACGAGCCCGCGTCACCCGTTTTAGGAGCAATTTTCCCAATCAACCCCAAAGTCTGAATAGCTTGCCTTTTTGCCTGAAAAAGCCAAGCAGTCGGCGATTGGACATGCAGCAAGTTTACGGCGACCCCAGCGGTTGGCGACCCACGTGTATGTAGTTTTATGCACGGAAAGTTGAAGGCCGATGGATGATGAGCAATTAGAGATAACATCCATGACTGTTTGAAGAGCAGCCTCCTGAGTAAGCAGGTATTGGTGAGTACTCCACACCGTGGTGTCATCAGCGCAGTGCAGAAATTCTATGTCACAGATGTAGTAAGCGCCATGCCAGCGGGGTGAAAGAAATATTAAATAACGTCGATGACAACACTGTCCCTGGGGCACGCCGCAGAGCGGAACAAATTATCCTACTGCTTCACCGCTGCGGCGTATTGCAAATTCTCTGCCTTCCAAAAATGATTCAACAAAACTACGCACTCTGTGAGGGAGATGAAGCATGTCAAAAGAGTTCCGGATGGCAGCATCACTGATGTCATGCCTTTTCAACGTCTATTGCTAAAACGGTACGCACATTGCGGCTGCGGCTAGATGGCAAAACTGCAAATGGCAAGACAGCCAGTCCGTCCTCCATACCAATGTATGGACGAAAGCCAAATTGAGTAGGCTGATAAAAACCGTGCTGTTCTAGCCACCACGACAATCATGTGGCTAGAAATTTCTCCGCCAGCTTGCACAGAGTTGGACTTAAAGGGACACTGAGGAGAACTCTATCATTTTTTTTTTGTTAGCAAAATCTCACAGTTCGGCATTTCATGGCTTTGTTGCAGCTTGTCCGGGCGCGAAAGATGCATTTATTTCAAAGAAATTTGGATTCGAAGATGAAAAAGTTTCTCCCGCCGCTCTGATTCAAACTCAGGGAACTCTTATGACGCCACGGCAACTCTTATGACGTCTCAGAACGGAGTGGCGTGATACGTGACGTAAACGCAGACTCCGTGATTTCTGCCGGCTAGCGCTGCGGTGCGCAACCTTCCTTTGCCAGCCTCAGAGATTCGTGGCTTCCATGAAGTAAGAAAAATTCCTCCAAGGTGGCGCCTCTTGTCCTAGGAAGTCATCACGCTTGTACTTGCGAGATTGGCCTGTGGCGGCGACACCTGTATTTTGGTTCTTGCTATTTTCTACATTACAAGAGCTTTGTTTTCAGTAAGAGTGGCGTTTTTGTGATCAGGAGCTGCTATTCTATCGATACAAGACAACTTCTATTTCTCCTCAGTGTCCCTTTAAGGAGATAAGTCGTAAGTTTGCAAAGTCCGTTGGCGGCTTTCCTGTTTTAGGGGCAGGAAACGCGACAGCGGATTTCCAGCTCTCGGGCACGACGCCATCAAGCCATACTTTGTTTATGGTGTGTAGTAGTTGAGGGAGCGCAGCTCTACTCACGTTTTTGTAAACCTCGTACTGAAGTCCGGGCCAGGCGCTGTTTGCCGTCTCGCATCATCTATTCCAACCAGCAACTCAGGCATAGAGAACGGACACGCGATTGCAATTGCGTCGACATCAGATGACAGTTGATATACATGCGCTAAGATATTTGCCATTTTAAAACTAGCGGCTGAAGAAGGCACTGCATTGTATTTTAGAATAACTTCAGCGCTGCTTCTTTCGCGAAATCATCTAGCGACAAGTTAGCTGCGAAGCATGCGGTTGCTGCTGCATCAGCAGAACGGCGACCGTGTTCCATTGTACGGAATGTTCGCCAGAGAGAGGCATTCGAGGATTTTCCAGAAAACTGTTCGCACCACGCATGTCTGCCGTCGTGATGAGGTCGCGTTCATATTTTCGTGCCTTAGCTGTGAGACAGTGCAATCGCGTACAGGCCTGCGACGAAGAAGTGTCTCGCGTAGCAGCCAGCTCGGCTTGACGGCGTGCCGCCCACAAGTTATTCTGGTGAAGAAACGCAAAATTCACAGTGTTAGCGAAACCCGTTTGACTAGTCATACTCAACAATTCTGGACAAAAGAATAGTGGACGGGAAACTATTTATGAACACAATTTTTTATATATACTGTAAGATTTCACTATACCAATCAACATATCTACAGATCACCCGGCGGCTCTTGACCTTTTTCTATTAACTTTTTCCCTACAGCAAACAGCGTTTCCCATTGGTTTTCTAAGGCAGTCTGAACTGTTCGATGCGACCGATGGAAACACATGGTCGCGAAAGGGTTTCTATGCCGAATCGTGCAATTATTCTGAAGCCTGCTGTCAGTGCACTAAAGCCTTTCGTGCAGTGCACTGAGGAAATAGTCTACAAAATTCTGCTTTCATGCGGCAAAGCGTACATTTGGTAGTCATGCAGATGCCTTAATGAGCGATTAGGTGAGCACCATAGGGAAGTTGAGGATGGCGGTTCCAGCAATTTGGCACGGCACTGTCGTGCTCATAAATGCAAGCCTGGTTTTAAATAATGCGAGGTGATTGGCAGAAATGCGGATAGATTAACAAGGGAAATTATCGAAGATGCCGCAATCGAAAGAACTGGACCTGGAAGCTACGTCAGCAGTCCGTCATTGTCGCTGACAAAGAAAAATACGGCATTTTTGTACTCGGAGCAGTATGCCTACCGGGGAAGTTTGTTGCACGTGCTTTTTAAGCTTTTGTTCACAAATTATCTTGCCTAATCTGACACGTATCATTCTTTTCTTCATGTATAAATTCTGCCAGCACCAAATAAAGCCTTAGTGGAAGTTTGGCGCTTGTGCTTGTCCCCTGTTTTGTTGCTGCGCTATGGATCATAAAAGTTCTCGTTAGCAAGGCAAAAACTTCTGTATCTTTCAATTAAGTCATTTCGGTCTTCCGGTAAAGAAAAACATCAGAGCCTAATACCGAACCGCGCTTGCAGCCAGCAGATCTCGCGGATTACTTTTTCAAATGCAGAGTTTACTTACAATTCTTCTAGAGGTTTCGTTAAAAAGGCTTTTCTTTGTTCCTTGCTTATTTACCCCATAGTGCCCGGAGCGTCATGCAGCATATCAACTGTAAAAAGAGTTTTCTTTTATACTGGCAGAGTGATATTAGGTATTCTAGTGATTGCATGACAATACTTCTTAACTTATTCGCCAAAGCAAGATCAAGTTTACAACTGCCAGATATGCGGGAGGCCTGCTGGAAGATAGTCACCATTCTGCATTATACAGATATAAAGCTGTCCTACCAAAGAAAGCTGTATATTTTTCCTTGGTGGACATCTGGCAGCGGTTAATGGATGCTAATGTACAATAACTACTTAACTACAAAAGCTAACAAGCATGAAAAAAAAATTAGTTTGTAGGCGTATTGCTTTATCGGCAGGTGACGAGGATCCTATAAGTGTTGCTATTGATTTCTGCATACAACTTATAAATGTGGACGCTTTTGTCGTCTCAAGCCATACAGAAATTAAAATAAACTGGTATTCAGGCACGCAGAAACCATTCCATCATTAAGCGTCAGCATTTTATTTTTGCATTTCCCAAATACTTTGACCTGCAATGAATAAAATCTGATAGTTAACATTTATTCCACATTGCCAACGCCAGAGAATTAAGGGATTAGGTAGCAAAACCTATTTTGGCCAACCTACAGCTTCCTCGGAGTCCCTGCCGGATAGCAACGGCCATCTATGGAACACGACACCCACCACAAACACACAAAACTGTGCAGGAAGTGTTGCAGGAGATTTTATTATTGCATCGCATTGCCTAAGATATTCTTGTACAATATCGGTATATTAGTGCCCACGAAAAGCTCATTTGCGGAAATTTTCATCTCAGGAAAGTTTCCTCTTCTGGTCTTCGTGTGCCACACTAGAACCTGTTGAAGAAACGCAAAATTCACAGTGTTAGCGAAACCCGTTTGAATTGTCATACCAAGCAATTCGGGACAAAAAATAGTGGACGGGAAACTAATTATGAGCACAATTTTTTTATATATACTGTAAGAATTCACTATTCCAATCAACATATCTACAGATCACAGAAGTTTATTAACTTTTTCGCTACAGTAAACAGCGTTTCCCATTGGTTTTCTAAGGCAGTTTCAACTGTTCGATGCGACCGATGGAAACAGTTAAAAAGGATTTTGCTACATATCAGAAGAATGGACCTTTACCTTGATATTACCGTAAAAGTTTCTTACAGGTTGTCACAAAATTCTGCGCATATTCGAAAAAAACGGCGCTGCGCGTAAGCAATCGCGCCCGCGCGCGGTAAAATAAAATTAAAAAAAATAGCGGGGAAGGACCCCCGGAGATCGCGTAAACCTTTCTTGGACTTTCCACTCAGCTCGCCGGCGCGGCGCCAAAGTGAACATTCCCACGCGCGGCGTCGATTTCTCTAGAATGTCTGAGTAGTTTCTACTCATCGCCGATGGAGAGGTCATGACCTTGACCGCGCTAAAGTGATACCCTCTCCCCTTCGCTCTCGCGCCGGCGTCTTCGCATGCGAGAAGGAAGCAGAAATTTCTCGAAGGTGGTCTCCGCGCTCGAATGGGGTCGCGCGCCCGGCGCGAGAAGGAGGAGGAGTTTGTGCAGTTGAAGCTGCGTGTATGTGCGCGCCTGCCTTGGCGCGAAGAACAAACAGACGCGGTCTGCGCCTATAAATGAGGGGCTTCAACCGCTGTCAGTTAGCCCGAGCCGCCGTTTAAGCTTCCCAGAAGCGCGCCCGCTCGACTCCCGGGAGAACACCACTCGCCCAGCCACGGACCAGCGAGGCAACGTGCGCCAGTCTGCGGATCGGCCCCGTCGTGCTCCTCGCGTCGTCGGACTGTGCAGGGCCCGGTGAACAAATTGTGTTTTGTTTGATTGTCTCTCTCTGCGTTAGTGCAATTTAGGTGCATAGATTTTGTTGAATTGTATCTTTCTCTATTGTTACTTCGCACGACTTGCATTGTATTTTTAAATTACTTCGTATCTGCTCGTACGGGTGTTGTGAAATCCCCTGTATCGTCTCTTAGCTGTACAAACTTTTTTTGTTTTGTAAACCTTTGGCTCCGACCCATTCTCTGGCTTGCGACCGGCGAAAGCTGGGCACCAAACGACCAACCTCCTTGTCACCTGTTAGCTGGTCTCCGGCTGAGCTTGCCACGCTGAGTCGAGGGCATCTCCTTTGTGACCGAGACCGCTACCCCTCACGCTCTAAGGGTGTCTGGGAGCGCACGCAAAACTGCGCGAAGTGGTGACACAAGTTTCGAAATTTTTGTCCGAAATTGCTGGAGTGTCTAACCTTTCTGACACTGGGGCTCTAGTCGCCCTCACTGCCAACGTAGGATATATATTCCTAACTCATTTTTCTCACGCAATGTTTACTATTTCACTTAAACAATAGGCCATCGGCCTGAGTAAGAGGTACATCCTCCTAATGCCAGGCCAACAACCAGGCAGACCTCTCCTGTTCCATCAAAGTCCTTCTCCTCCTCCTTGTAAGGGGGGAGATGTTATCTTATCAGAGAGATCATAGTCAACAAGCCAGAGGCGATATTCGTGTCCCCCGTATCTATACTCATCGCTCTCTCAATAGAACCTGCCACTAAGACCCTGTCCTACTTTTCCACTGTGTTGTCGTCTTTGTTGGCATTATACACTGGTGCCATCACGAACTCGTCCAGCTTTTCACGCTTCAGAAACATTCCTGGAGATGGCGAACACGCTGCTCAAGTGCGGGCTTACTTGCAAACAATGCATATCAGGTTCCTGCGAGTATTTTCTGTTTTTTACTACTGAAGGTCAATTCTACCTAGCAGCTAGCTGACACCAGATGCTGCAGCGCGAACCTTGCTATGCGAAGAGCAGCCATACACATAGCATGACTGCAGCATGGTGTCTTATTTGCCTGCTCCCGGTTCTTGCCAGTGTTTTGTTTTTCCCTAATTGACGTCATTCCTACCTATCAGATAGCATACACATGATGCTGAAGCGCGAACCTTTCTATTTCAGGTACAGCCATCCCCCTAACACGAGTGGTGCCTTGTTTGACTGCTCCCGGTTCCTCCGAGTATCTTCTGTTTTTCACTAATGGAGGTCACTCCTACCTAGCAGCTAGCTTACACCAGATACTGCAGCGCGAATGTTTCTATATAAGGTGCAGCTGTCGCCCTGGAATGATTGATGCCTTGTTTGACTGCTCCCAGTTCCTCCAAGTATCTCCTGTTTTTCACTAATGGAGGCCACTCCTACCTAGCAGCTAGCTTACACCAGATACTGCAGCGCGAACGTTTCTATATAAGGTGCAGCTATCGCTCTAGAATGATTGGTGTCTTGTTTGCCTGCACCCGGTTCCTCCGAGTATCTTGCTGTTTTTCACTAATGGAGGTCACTCCTAACTAGCAGCTAGCTTACACCAGACACTGCAGCGCGAACGTTTCTATATAAGGTGCAGCTATCGCCCTAGAATTATTGGTGCCTTGTTTGACTGCCCCCGGTTTCTCCGAGCATTTTCTGTTTTTCACTAATGGAGGTAAATCCTACCTAGCAGCTTGCTTATCACAGATGCTGCAGCGCGAACCTTTCTATGTCAGGTGCAGTCATCCCCCTAGAATGATAGGTGCCTTGTTTGACTGCTCCCGGTTCCTCCGAGTATCTTCTGTTCTTCACTAATGGAGGTAAATCCTACCTAGCAGCTTGCTTACCACAGATGCTGCAGCGTGAACCTTTCTATGTCAGGTGCAGCCATCCCCCTAGCATGATTGCTATATTGGGTGCCTGCTCCCTGTGCCTCCAAGTATCTTCTGTTTTTCACTAATGTAGGTGAATCCTACCTAGCAGCTTGCTTACCACAGATGCTGCAGCGCGAACCTTTCTATATCAGGTGCAGCCATCCCCCTAGCATGATTGTTGTATTGGGTGCCTGCTCCCTGTGGCTCCTAGTATTTTATGTTTTTCAATAATGGAGGCGAATCCTACCTAGAAGCTTGCTTACCACAGATGCTGCAGCGCGAATCTTTCTTTGTCAGGTGCAGCCATCCCCCTAGGATGATTGGTGTATTGGGTGCCTGCTCCCTGTGCGTCCGAGTATTTTCTGTTTTTCACTAACGGAGGTGAATCCTACCTAGCAGCTAGCTACGACCATGTGCTGCAGCGCGAACTTTCCTATGTTAGGTGGAGCCATCCCCCTAGCATGATTTGTGTGTTGGGTGCCTGCTCCCGGTGTCTACGAGTATTTTCTGTTTTTCTTTAATGGAGGTGAATCCTGCCTAGCAGCTAGCTAAGACCAGGTGCTTCAGCGCGAACCTTTCTATGTCAAGTGCAGCCATGCTCCTTGCAATGAAAGGGCCACACGCAGTGCTCCGTTTTCACCGCTGTTACGCTTTTTTTTTACAAGCACTCAACTGGGCGGTTGTTATGCACATGCTGCAGGTCAAATAAATGGGCTCTATACTCATTGTCAATTCGTTTACCGTCCTTATATGGAGCACAAGCGATTAAGGAAAATTAAATGACACAACAATCATCGTATAGATTTTGCTCCCGTTCCTTCGATGGCCTTTTGCCTTTTTCTGCAACATACGCATCTCGATCGTTCCTACAATTCGTCCTACGCTTTTCAGTACCCTTTTCGAAAATAAAGTGACAGGCATTCGCAACACTGCCTTAAAAATACTGCTGGCGTGCTCACAGGTTTAAGGGAGGAGCAAAGTCATACGCCTTAAGCAGGCACAGCTTCCCAAGTATATCGGCGAAATGGTCTAATTCTAAGCACTTGCGGCATCCTTGAAGACCACAAACGCAATATGTGTCCAAGGTGGCGGTTTTGGTGAGCATATTTACCTAAACGATATTGTCAACATTAGCGATAATACAAAGTTTTTCATCTATGCTGACGATACGAGCGTATTTTTTTCGGGTGAAAATGGATGAAAGCCCTTGAGGTCTGGTCTGCAGTTAACCTGATGCAAATAAACGAGAGTAAGACCAAAGCTGTCATATTTAGGCCGAAAAATAAAGTTATCCCACCGCACGATAATATTATATTAAACTCGCGGGCTGTAGAAATTGTTGAGCAGTTTAAATGCCTTGGGGTCATATTTTCTGCCAGTATGTCATGGGATTATCATGTCAATTATATCTTGAAAAAAATAGCTCAAATCACTGGTGTTATAGGCCGTCTAAAATACATACTTCCCACAAAAACTAAGATGCTGGTATACAATTCAATATTCAACTCGCATTTAAACTATTGCCAGTTGGTGTGGGGCACTAAAACATTCACTAACCTTGAACGTATTCATTTAATGCAAAAAATATATCTCCGAAATGCATATAATTTACCGTTCCGACATCCAAGTGCAGCTTTCTTTTGTCATTCCAGAGTTATTAAAGCACATAATCTTTATAAATATCGCCTCAGTGTTACCTTTAAAACAGAAATCAAGAAGAATGTAACAAATCTTAAAAATTTAGCAGAACTAAGGAAAAAAGAATCAGTCTATCCAACAAGACGCGGCGAAGAATGGACAGTGCCAACACCTCGGCTAAATCTTGGTAGGGAATGCCTTCAGTACACCCTTCCATCTCTTCTAAATAGGTATATACACATTAACCTCGATTTGTTTTCTTTTTCACGTCGTGAACTACATAATTTGTTTTTGAATAACATTGTTTAAGTTTCATTATGTATACATATTGCTGTTTCGTGTATTTTCCGGTGCTTCCTTGATGTGCTTGTTTTTTTTAAATTGTATAAACTTGTGTTGCCTACCTGTCAATAATTAGGATTGTAGACTCGTCAAGCTGCCCAAGGGCAGCTTTTTTCTACGATTCCTCCATCTGTAGTGCTAGATGGGAAATAAACTGTGATTTGATTTGATTTGATAATGGGCACGGCATAAGTGTTCCACTTCACGGCTTGGATGCAAATGATGGGCTCTGAAAGGTTTTCACCAACCATGTACAGCTCCCGTAAAAAGTATACAGCCCTCGGGGCTTGCTTCTAAGCTGTCTAGAGGTGCGCCCCCAACACGTCTACCAGTCCGAAGCTCGAGAAATTAAGGACGCAAAGCCGTCCTCTTTCGAGAGATTGCAGTTTCTGAGGATGCATAAAGAATCAGGCTGCAGGCCTCACAAGCAAACCCATTCAGCTGCACACTTTTTGACATGGAATGTACATACATTGGCAGCGCATCGTTTCAAGTTCCGGCTGCCGTACGCGGTTCTGTGCATGATAAGTGTGTGCAGTTATCCAGTGTTTACCTCGGTGCAGTTGCCTGCGAGAAGCTCCCAGTCGATGTTATCGGTGCCGAGGCTGCCTATGAAACCCGTCTCAAGCATGCCCTTCTTATGAGGCATCCGGGGATTGCGGGCTAACAGCACCAGCTCCAGGTTGACCGCGAAGCCGGCCATGTCCAAGGCGTAGCGGCGGTATTCAGGGAGCCACGAGTCGTAGAAACCCACCACGACACCCTTTCTCGACACCACAGGAGAGCTGAGATAAGTTCTTCCCACCAGGCCCACTGGGAACACGCCTATGCGGCGAATTCGGGATATCTGCAGAAAACGACGACACGCTACACTAAAGTACAGTGCCTCAAAATCGAAGTCGTCCAGAGAGAGGCAACCACGGCAATTTTATGATACAGGCGCCTTCACTACAAAGGTAAGGTGGTGTCAAAAGCCCCAACCACAACCTGATTATGCTGAACTGGACTAATAAAGGAGCATTCTTCTCAAGAGGAAGAACAAAAAACTCACAGGGCGTTACGACTATGCAACGCGAGATTCAGCGATAGCTGTGTAGGCATTTAGTTTTAGTTTTGGGGATGTTTTTAGGTAGAAAAGATACAGTGACATCACGTCGCACTGGTTGTGTCAAGTGATGCACCCCTGTACTGGCAGGCGGCTGTTCCAAAGAAAGCCACCCGTAGGCTTATGCAAACAAGGTTGACCGTGACGTAAGCTCACGTGACATTAAGGTCACTAAGGCCACGGTGGGTGCGTCCATGCCCCGGTTACGCCGACGGCGACGAGAAAGCCAGGGGCGGCAACTAACAGCTATCGCTGTAAAAGGACATAAGGAAAGAACGCTTAAGGCAGCACTTGTTCTTTCAATATCTTAGCCTTGTGATGAGCAGCAGCTATTCCACAAAGGATATCAGAAACGCCCAAGGACTCCATAAGAGGGGATACAAGGGGAGAGGGTGATGCAGTCCCCCTCTCAACATTTCTCCAGAGGGGGCACTGCCCACCCCCGGTTTCAAACTGCTTGCACTCAGAAAAAATTTCTGACAAATGGTTCAATTCCAAGATGTTATTAATGTAAAGCACAATGTGGCTTAGCTAGAGATGGGTTCGTAGCCACTCGTAAAGTATTTCATTTGAGAAACGTAAACCACCCACTTCCTAACTGAAGTCATTGATTGTCTGACCCCTGTTTATGTGAAGGATTTGCAGAAATGAAACCGGCTATGCACAAACTTTTTTAATAAAGTCGGTCACTCCTTGTGTGTACATCGCATACGAAGCTGCCCATTTCAAGTTTTATATGCATTAGGTAAGAGTGGGGCAAAACGTACCATAAGGCAAAACGATACATTTTTTTACTTAGGGCCCTCTCACTTTGCTTGGTATTTATGCGTTTTGACCGGCCACATGTCCACTATAGTACTGCTTATGGTTGTTCAGATTGTTGACCAGATTGGCTCCTTCTAAGCACGGAAAAAATTGCGTTGTGAGCCTTGGTGAACGAGAAAGCGGTTGGAAAAGCGCAAAATTCTACACGTGAAATTTTTCAGAACTGTGCAGCCTAATCAACATGGCGTCGTAGATTAACGCAACTGTTCAGGTATTAAAATTGTTGATTGTTCCTTCATTATGCAAAAATTAAGAAAGTTTGCGCATTGCTAAAGTTATTTTCACAGGAGCCTACATGAGTAAAACGCGACCTTGTGACGTTCTGATGTCACTAAAGCAAATGTTATATTTTATTCCTTGCTCTAAAGCTGTGGAGAGATAGCGGCGGCGCCAGTGTCGTCAAGCATTTCTCTGTTGCCAAAAGTGCCCACCACAAAACAGCAAAGAAAATGAGAAAAAAATGAAGAGCAGAAACTGTATAAAACGTACTGCGAACATAAGCGCTGCATACTATCTGGTGGGAATGTACAGCTATTTGTACAACAGACTCCGATAATCGAGAGTTCTGTTTGTTCTGGCCTGCACTGACATTGGAAACCTCGTGTTCGAGCTCTATGAATTGAAACAAAGCCCACGTCCCCTCAACACGGCTGGGCGAAAGAGCTGTGGCACTAAAAAAGGAAGAAAAGTTGCGGTGAGGGCAGACAATTCCAAAACTTCGCGCAGGCAGGCTGCACGCAGAGCCCCGCGGTGAGAACGGTGTAGACTGCGCTACAAAACAGTGCCGGATTCATTCCAAGTACGCAGTGCCTCTCATTCGAATAGCCTAGAACAATCGCCTAGATGTCCATGGAGCCAACCCCGTGTGTTCTCATTGTAAGATCAATAATATGGTGACTTTGAAAGGCCGTCTCATTATGGACCCATGCGCTCTCATTTTGCCCTGTTAGATATAGGAGAAAACGTGATAATTTCAAGTTTTAAATTTCATTACATTTTACTTTGTTCCTATTCAACTGGACTTTTCATATTTGATGATCTAATGCCAGGACAGTAGAGAATGATGCAGCAGTATTTTTTTGTCGTTATGCCCCACTTTCTCCTAACAGATATACCTTTAAGCAATGTAAAATGCGAAAAAAATGTCAACAGATATGTAATAGTTAAAATGTAAATAACTCATGAAAAAATTAGGCACTTCGGCTCCGCCTTAAGGGTATGACGCTACGCGATACCGTAATAGTTAATATCCATATATGCAGAATTAGTCATTCTCTACTTAACGTTAATATATCTCTGGGAGTACTCGTACCAGTCTTGTCGCAGTAGTGCAGCGGTTAAGGGCCGCTGTACGACAGTTTTTGAGCCGCTAGCGGACCCGTCCTTACAACTGTGCCCACAGGCCGAACAACGGGGCGGATGAACGCATCCGCCCGTGTGCGCCAAGTTGGACAACGTCAGTTTTCGGACGCACTACCGGATGGCCGCATAACAGCTACTGTCTGCAGTCCCGTGACGTGCTACGCCCCGCCTCCTCAATTGTACCTGTGCAAGAAAGCCGCCTGCGAAACGGGGTGAGAAACCAGGCATGGTAGGTAGTAGCTATGCGGAGAAACATAATATTGGCCGCATGTAAATATTACGACTGTTGCCAGTGACTTCGAACTTCGTTGTGTACAACAGCGGCGAGCAGCAGTCTCCCCCAAATTGTTTTGTCACCGTCTACACTGGGTTCACTGAGCCATTTCAAGCCTACGCTGAAGTCTACACAAGACGCTGTTGCAAATGGGTTGCAAGCCCCAAGGGTAGCGTTGGCCTGGCGGCCTGGGGCACAGCTGGAAACATCCGAAGGTCCCGGCAAAGGATGAGTCGACTGGCAACAGAACAACTTGTTTATTCTGGCATCGCAAAAGAGCAGCCGGTCAGAGCGACCACGTTACTCGAAGGAAGAAATCGAAGTCTCCCATTTGGCGTCCGGGGCAGCTGCCTTTTATACTTTCGGAGTCGAGGGCAAGAAGGAACGGCACGGGATGAGGCGCCCGATACGGCGACGCTCGGACATGTTCAGACGTGACGTGCGCGTCCGCCGGGCCAGCGCCGGTCAGACCTCCTCGCCTCCCAGTTGGGGAGCTCCTCTCCCCGGCTGCCGCGCTTTGACAAGCGTGGGCACCAACATGCACACACACACACACACACACACACGCACACGACGACACGTGTCATTGAAACCTGCCTGGACGCGCTTGGCGGGAGGCGTTGCGGCAGCGATGAACGGGTCCAAATGACCGCCACTTTGAACGAAGCCCCGGCGTCCGTTGCATCCGCGCCGGCTATACCGCGCGTCGTAGGCGAAACGTAACAGACCGCCCCGCCGGGAGGAGGAAATCCCGATGGTCAGGGGACTGCATCCGCTGTCCGGAGGGATGTCGCTCGATGATGCTCGTAATCGAAACCGGTCGTCCCTCGACGTTGCTTGAGCGCAGCGCACAGAGAAGGCCTCGTTCTCAGGTTCAGGTTCACACAGGACACTGCAAAGTGACTTCGGGAGAGTTGCCATTTTTGTGCTCGTTCCCAGCAAGCGTTAGAACTACACCGAAACGCAACCGCTCAGTCAGCAAGCACGAGACAACCCTCACTAAGCTCTGCCAGGCTCTTTCCCCTTTTATACTACTGCCTAGTTCCTTACAGTAGTCAAGCAGCACTCAGAACGCGTCCACAAATTGGAAAATTGCACTAGAAAGCACATAATCACTTTGAAACACTAAACAAAAGCAATATGTTAAAAATCCTGCCTCAGGAAGAAAACATCAGTAACAAACAACTCTGAGGCGGATTCCTACGTTAGGGGCTTCGACTTAAGCCATCGGCGTTGCCGTTGAGACTCCCCTTTTTGTAACGCACCTCAGAGGAATATTGTTGCAAAGCGAGGCTCCAGCGCAGGAGGCGGCCATTTTTGGGAGAGATGGTCTGCAGCCATTGGAGAGGGCAGTGATCCGTCTCAATGATAAACCTCGAGCCGGCTAGGTAGCATGACAATTTCTGAACGGCCCACACGAGACACGCACACTCTTTCTCGGTGGCACTGTACGCTTGCTCACGACAGGTCAGCTTACGACTAGCATAAAGGACGGGGTGTTCCACTTCTCCATTTTCCCGTTGGCACAGTACAACGCCCATGCCTCGCTCACTAGCATCGCACTGAACAACGAACCCTTTTGTGTAGTCTGGCGATCGTAGCACAGGCTGGCTTGTTAGGGCGCTCTTTAGGGCGCTAAAAGCTCTTTCCTTTGTCTCGCCCCAGACGACTGTTTGGGGCTCTGTTTTTCTTAGAGCATCCGTCAGGGGAGCCGCGATATCGGAGTACCTGGGGATGTACCTCTGATAGTAGCCGGCGACACCTAAGAACGACCGAATATCGGTCTTCGTGCGCGGTTGCGGGAAGTCTCGCACAGCGGCCACCTTTATTTCAGAGGGGCGGCGACGACCCTGTCCAATCACGTGACCAAGGTAGACAACCTCGGCCTGTGCTAATTGGCACTTGGGAGCCTTGACTGTCAAGCCCGCTTCGCGCAGGCGGGTTAGCACTGCCCGCAAGTGTGCCATATGCTCAGACCAGGATGGGGAGAATATCGCTACGTCGTCTAAATACGGTAAAGCGAATTCTTCCTGTCCCCGCAACACTTTGTACATGAGGCTCGAAAAGCAGTATGGCGCGTTCTTCAAACCAAAACTCAAAACTTTAGGACGGAATGTTGCCATTGGTGAAATGAACGCCGCATACCTACTAGCCTCTTCTGTAAGTGGAACCTGCCAATAACCCCTGACAAGATCTAGGGTGGAAATAAACTGAGCGCTACTAACTTTCTCAAGGCGCTCCTCGATGTTAGGGATCGGATAAATTTGATCCTTAGTGATGGAATTAAGCCTGCGGTAGTCGACGCAAGGACGAGGTTCCTTGCCCGGTACCTCAACTAAAATCAAAGGGGTGGTATAATCACTCTCACCCGCCTCAATAACACCGAGCTGTAGCATTTTCTTTACCTCAGCCTCCATAATATCGCGCTGGCGGGGCGACACCCGGTACGCCTTGGATCGTACTGGCTCTGGGGAGGTAAGTTCTATGTCATGAGTAAGGACAGAAGTCCTACCAGGCCTCTCAGAGAACTGACCTTGAAACTCTTGTAAGAGTTGGTGTAGTTCGGTTTTCTGCTCAGCCGACAGCGGTGCTTTACTGAGTAAGTCACTAATGACCTGATCGGTGCCTTCCCTGTTCGTCACTGAGCCTAGTCCCGGAAGCTCGACCGGAAGCTCTTCTAACTTTCCCGTGTCGGGCATTTCCTCTCCAGTACCTGGTGCCTTCAACGCTACAGGCTCAATTTTATCCAGTTCGGACGTGCTCGGAATATCAGCTTGCTGCGCCTCCGACCCTTTTTCATTGTTCGACAACGTCGGCCCCGCAACTACCCCCTTTGCAGCGAGCTCCCGAACTCTCGATCTGGTTAAGGCCTGAACGCTAGCCTCACCAAACAAAAGCCCCTTCTCGCGCAGGAGGTGATCGGACCTGTTCGAAAATAGGTACGGGTACTGGGGGGGCAGCATAGATAACACTACGGCCTCCGTCTCAAGTGCTCCGAAAGGTCCTTCAATAAGCACTTTTGCTACGGGCAGACACACGCTATGAGCTTCCACGGCTTGCTTGATCCATGCGCACTCGCCCGTGAACATATCGGGTTCTACGTAAGAGGGGTGAACTACATCTATTGTAGCTGCAGAATCACGAAACACTCGGCACTCTTTCCCGCTCACGAGGAAGTCTCGCATGTCAGGCTCGAGAAGCTTCATGTTCTCGTCAGTGCTACATAATGACAAACACACGACTTTTCTTTTTGTTTCTGGACACTGCGCCGAAAAGTGACCCGGCTTCTGGCACGTATAACACACGCGCGCTTGCCTCGTCTCGAACCGCTTTCTGCGTTCGGCTTCGACTGCCGCCGTCTCCTTACGTTCGGTCGGACTGCTTTCACTCGCATCCGCACTACGTGTGTCCCCCCTTGCTCTCATGGGTGTGAACTTCGGCCTCTCAGACTTGGAGCCAAATTCACCCTTTTGACCGTCCTTAGCTCCGCGAGCCCGACGCGTCACAAACTCCTCGGCTAGTTCGGCGGCTTTAGCCACTGTACTAACGTCTGGCCTATCCAAGACCCAGTACCGCACGTTCTCAGGTAACCGACTATAAAACTGTTCCAGCCCGAAACACTGCAGAATTTTCTCGTGGTCACCAAACGCTTTCTCTTCTTTGAGCCACTCCTGCATGTTTGACATAAGCCTGTAGGCAAACTCTGTATATGACTCACTTCTGCCTTTTTCATTTTCCCGAAACTTCCGACGGAACGCCTCCGCTGACAGCCTGTACTTTTTTAGCAGACTCGATTTCACTTGGTCGAAATCCTCTGCCTCCTCTCTCTTCAAGCGAGCGACTACGTCGGCCGCCTCGCCGGGTAACAAAGTGAGCAAGCGCTGTGGCCACGTTTCCCGAGAGAACCCCTGCTTCTCGCACGTTCGCTTAAAGTTAACCAGGAACAAACCAATGTCCTCTCCAAGCTTAAACGGCCGCATCAGGTCAGTCATTTTGAACGATACTCGTTCTCCTGCACCGTGTGCCTGACTTCCATTACGAGCGCGTTCCATCTCTACCTCGAGACGCTTCATTTCCAAAGAGCGCTCTTCTTTCTCTTTATCTTTTTGTTCTTTACGTTCGCGCTCGTCTTTCTCTTTTTGCTCTTTACGTTCGCGCTCCTCTTTTTGCTCCCTCTCCTCAATGGTCTCAAGGCATTCCGACAGCTCGTCATCCTCAGCCTCCAACTCAAGAATAGCCCTTAGCAGTTCTGATTTTCTGAGTTTGTCTGAGACATCCAGACCCAACTCTCTTGCAAGCTCCAGCAATTTCGGTTTGCGCAACGACTTCAAATCCATGGCTGCTCCGAATGCTGCTTTCTCTACTGCCTACTATTGTCTTGCCGCAAACTAACCCGGCAGCAACGACAACCACAATTACCAGCTCTGTTTCTGACACTAACAAAAGCCTGGCAAAACTCAGAAGAAGAAATTCCCGCACTCACCAAACCTCGCAGCCAAGAATTCAGCGCAGTCGTTGCGCTGCAGGCAACCAGTCATCACACAGGGCTCGTTGCACTGCTCCCGGATGGTCGTTGTGCTGCTCAGCATAGAGTTGACCGCATATCTTCGCTGCTGGCCTCCGTTGTCGGGATCTCACCGCTGGCAACCAGTTGTTGCAAATGGGTTGCAAGCCCCAAGGGTAGCGTTGGCCTGGCGGCCTGGGGCACAGCTGGAAACATCCGAAGGTCCCGGCAAAGGATGAGTCGACTGGCAACAGAACAACTTGTTTATTCTGGCATCGCAAAAGAGCAGCCGGTCAGGGCGACCACGTTACTCGAAGGAAGAAATCGAAGTCTCCCATTTGGCGTCCGGGGCAGCTGCCTTTTATACCCTCGGAGTCGAGGGCAAGAAGGAACGGCACGGGATGAGGCGCCCGATACGGCGACGCTCGGACATGTTCAGACGTGACGTGCGCGTCCGCCGGGCCGGCGCCGGTCAGACCTCCTCGCCTCCCAGTTGGGGAGCTCCTCTCCCCGGCTGCCGCGCTTTGACAAGCGTGGGCACCAACATGCACACACACACACACGCACACACGACGACACGTGGCATTGAAACCTGCCTGGACGCGCTTTGCGGGAGGCGTTGCGGCAGCGATGAACGGGTCCAAATGACCGCCACTTTGAACGAAGCCCCGGCGTCCGTTGCATCCGCGCCGGCTATACCGCGCGTCGTAGGCGAAACGTAACAACGCTTGTGCATAGTGCCGGTGTCGCAAAGTGTTTATTTGGAGCCGCTGGTGGTAGTTACAAGCATTATTTATTCGCGCGAGGATCCTCACGAACACCAGCGAGAAGCAGCTCCCCAGGGTGAATTTCCTATGCATAGGCTCCGCACAGTGGCCAGAGGGCGCTGCGGAGCAGCCCCGCACCCAGCGCCGCCGCGGCAGGTATGACGATACTGGGGAGGCGAACGCGCTGACCGCGCTACGTGCTTTCAAGTTCCCGCTGAGTTTTGTGTACAACCGCCGGCCGTGTTCTTGCGTTGCATCATGCGGTGTGCTTTTAAGTGTCGCAAGTTGCCTTTTCTGGTTTTATGCCCATTACAGGCTTACCGCAATACGTTGTGAGAGCTTAATTCAGTTGCGTTTTATTTTATTGCAGAAATTCACTCTTTGGCATCAGCGGAACGCAGCATTCCAATGAGCAGTTCATACTATGGTTGTTATGGGACGATTATGGTGTATGAAAACCTTTCATCTCTTGGAGGCCTCTCGGTTGCGTAGACTCGGCTGGCTATAGTAATTGCTATACGTTTCAACTGCGCTCTTTTTTATGCGTTCGCGAGGTGCTTAGTGTAAATGCTTATTGACTACTTCGGCACAAATTTGCAGCCATCGCTCTGAATATAAAAGATAATAAAATAAATCGGCAACAGCTAATTTGAACTACGGCGAGGTGTGCGCACGCCGCGGAACATAGACTAACACAAAAATTTATCGGACATGAAGTTTGTAAAAAAGCCTGATTGTTTGGCACTCGATCTAAGCATGCAGCCACAACCTGGAGCGTGTTCTTCGCACTTCCCTGCGCGACCTGCACAGTGCGCCTCTCAATGCCTGGCCGTACCTCCAGCAGGCGAGGAAATCCAGCTTTGTCGTGATTTCGATGTTCACAAAACTTTTGTGGCCATCAATACGCGCTATTGGGACCAAAGCTTACGGGATGTAAGTTCTCGGATAAAAAAAATTGTAGGGCCACCTTTCAAACCAGTGGCTAGGTATTAATACGAGTGGGAGTACGCGCCCTGTCATGCATCCGTACATTTCAGCCGATATGTTTGCGCGACAGTGCCGAAGTAATCCCCCCTCCTCGCATTCCCTTAACTTCTGATTCCTACAGTACGTACGTGTTTCAGATTATCACAAACGTCAAAGAAACTAAAGCGCGACGAGAAGCCGCACAAACACCAAAAGAGCGGTTCAAAGCCCGCGACAAGAAAGTAGCTATAGCGCTATTATAATTCTAAACGCACGTCGCAGGAGTTATAACGTGCGCGTAATTAAAAAATGTGGCCTTAAATGCACGCCACTACGACTGACGTTGAAAGTGGCTGAGAATGTCTACTTGACTCTCCAGGTAGCTACAATTCACTTCTCGGTCGTGCAGCCTACCCACAGCCTACCCGAAAACTTGCACATTTTGAGGCCAAGCTTCCTGCCCGGCTGTGATCATTCTGGACGCAGCATAACGGGCAGTTGTGCGTTTTGTTTCCTGAAATTCCTTAGGTCAAGTAGAATTTCCAGTCGTTCGTTTCTTCGAGGAAGGTTTACGAACCCTTCCTCTAGTGTCGTTCGGCGTGGAAGGTGGACAGGAGGCGTGCTTGTAGATGATGACATCAGAGCATATATTTACAGCATACATATACAGAGAGTAAAACCGGAAGAAGCAGAAATGAATTTACAATGAACAAACTTTGCGCTACTTTGCTCATCGACCCGAAGGGTTAGAGCCTAAGTAGAACCACGTAAGATGCTAAGCATGGAGCCCCAGCTCAGACTGGACTAGACTCCATCCGTTCACTAGCGCTTTTAAACCCTTAACAAAAGATTAAGGGCGGTCATTTTCAGTGGCCCACCCTAAGCATCAATTCTCCAATCAAAAATAACATGCGAGATGGGAACTACCCCGTGGGATGGGCTTAGCCTCGAACCCAGTGTCTCGTTAACAACACAAACCAAATCAAAAACAAATACGCCACCACTCTCTAACAAGTAAGAGTATCCTCAAGCTCTCCCTTCGGAGCCGTTCTTCCGATTTTCCTCAAGCACACCACTACCCCCCCCCCCTTTCCGCTTACGTGCTCGTCAAGTTCTTGACACTGATACGCTCCCACCCACCATCAGTCCGTGTCGCCCGTCAGCAACAGAAAAGGAAGCGAAAGGGCCACGAAGCCGCCCCACCACAGACGGCGGGACGCTCGGCTAATAAGAATGAATGGGCTTATTCGCCGCTCATTGCCAGAAAAACGCCGTAATTGCCCTTTTGAGTACTATTTGCCACCTCGGCAAACCAGATAAGGAACGGCCCTGTTTTCTCACGATTTGGGTGAGCACGGCAGCTGTTCGTCACTGCCATCCTTGAAATACGCCTTTGTTGGCCACGCGGCACTGCGGGCCGCTGTGGGAAATCGGGTGCCTCTCCGACGATAGCCTTCGTCGTAAGGGGGTCTCGTCTAGACGGCGGCGGTGCGTCAAACGAGCCTATCCATTTCCCTCCTTTGCTTTCGGGGCTCTCTCTTGTAATGGAAAGGCGCTTCCGCGTGTGCAGGTGTCCTGCAAGGGACGCAGCTGGAAAAGAGCGGCGGCCTTACACGCTCCCCAAATGTCAGCCCTCCCGGGCCACAGTTTCTCCTGGTTACTCGACACCTCGAGAACCACTGAAAGCAAAAAGCAATAAAAGAACTATAAAACGCTACATTGGTGCATGCTGGTGTACAGCTCTGCTTAACGGGCAGCCACATCACGCACTGCGCAGGGTCCACATTCATGTGCCGGCGGCCTTACAGGTCATTTCCGCTAGTACTAGCCATCGTTGCAGTGCCGTGAGAGCACCTGAAAGTGTGGTTCAGCACGCGGCGCTTCCGCTAAACCCGACCCACAGCTTCGTGAAAGCTGCGATGGATGGCGCAGGGCTCGTTATCAAACTTGACTGTACAGAGCCTCAGAGCGCAGTGGCAAGTGTGACTGTAGTGGCATGGCCTACATAGTAGTGGAAGTGGTTGCGGTCGGAACGAGTGCTTTTGCGTCAGTCAGTGATATCGGCTGCAAGTTTAATTACGTTTGAAAAGCTCACTACGCACGCCTTGTTTCCGAATGCTGAAATGAAGTTGTAGCTGTTGTTAGGAATGGCCATCCCACCTATATAACCACTGTTACAACTCGGGCCTCCCAGACTGTCTCTACTGTCGGGACTGGGGCACATCAGACTGCTGCCACAGTTACGCAGAGCTGAGCAACGAAACGGAAAGGCGACGGTGAGTCAACGAAACATTTATGTACAGTATAAACAAGGGTGTTACATTAACAGCACTGTGGCCAAGAGCACAGCGTGCTCACACAAAGGGACACGGCGATGAGCCGGGAGAGCGTCTCTCTCACTTGATGTCTCCGTCTGCTCGCCTCCGTCTTCTCGGAGATGTCTCCATCTTCTCGGACTGACGACTTGTCCCTTTCCTTACGCTTCGCGCACCAGTCGCGACTTTACATTGCGACTTTACATTACTCTTCCGATAGGACAGTCCTTTCTTTTTCTTCGTTCGTGGTGGCAAATGAGACATTCCACAAGTTTTGTAGCGATAGCTACATTACAGTAGCATTACGAGTCTTCAGCGTGGTGACACCGTGGCGATGGCGGCGCTGCCACGCTGTCACGTGGTTGATTACGTGGTGCGGAGCAGCTGCCGGCGGCGTGGCGCCGCGGCTGATCACGTGGGTCGTGACGTGGTTGGTCATGTGGCCAAGTTCCACTTGGCCAGCTGTAGCTATCGCGTCACTCCAGGTTTAACCAAAGCTAAACCGCTGCCAATTTTTAATTCCTTACGCACCAACTTTCTTTTTTCTCGGTGTGAGCTTTGTCTTTATCCGGCCTTTTGATTTTACATCTACTGAACAGCATTATCTCGATTGGCTGCTTTCCATCGCGATATCTATGCTAGGCCGAGTGCTTACACGGTTTGTTCGTGCCAGTTATCTTGTTACTCCTGTCATTGCGGCCCCGTACAATTTCGCACTTTATGCGCCACACAGGCATTTTCTCTGCACGCGCTTGCCGCTTCCGGTGGGACTGCGACTTCTTCCGTAACTGCGGTGCCTGCATGAGAGTAGGTGTTTTGCGCGTCGTGCTCTGTGTGCGCTCGCGGCAACATTTACCTTTGTCCCTCTCCTTGACTTTTCGCCTCCCGGACAGCGCTCTCTTGTAAATCGGTTTCCTGTCTTGGTACTCTTTCCGGCGCGAATGCTTGTATGCTTTCTGTTTGCAGTTTATCTTATTACCCAAGTTGGTCTGCTCGGCTCACTTATGTGCTTCGCTTTGCGCGATGGCGATGCCACGCACATTTCTTTAGCTCCGATTCTGAAGCTAGTCTCATTGTTGGCAACGTGAGTGATGTTGTTGCGGCCATTTTGCCTGCGACGCTGAGATTCCGATGGTGGCAAGCAGTTTTCGTGCGCTTGCCCTTTCTCTTCTTATGGCGGCACCACTCTTTCTTATGCCTGTCTTTCATCTTTCGGTGGAAGTACTCTCGCACTAGCTGCTGCTTCTTCTTTGGAAGCATATGCTGCTTCAGTAGCCTAGGTCGCCGACGTTCCTGTTCACTGACAATATCTCTCTTATTGTCAGCCGATTCGCCTGCGCTGCCTGGCTCAGGCTTGTCTTTGATGCCTTTACTGGCATCCTCAAAACTGCGCTCTTCCTCCTCAGTCTCTGAGCGCGCATTCGTCATCATCCAGCTCGGATGAAATGACGCCTACAACCCCCATGTCGTCTAGAAGGCCCTGTGCTCTACTGCCGTCCAGCACATAGCTTCTTCAGGCACTGACGAATCAGTGCGCTCTCCTGACATGAGTGCTGCCAGGCAGCCCTCGTCATGTCTCTGACGCATTTCTGCTGACTGCAAGTGGCGGTCGGCCTGGCACCCGGCAGCGTTGAAAGCGATAATGCAGCTGCTTCCTGGACTGTGACTAAGCTCACAGCGGTGCGAAAGCCCGCGACTAGTTTTGCATCGATCGCCGCAAGCACTGGGGTACAACTCAGCGTCCGCAAACTCTATATGCGTCCGCTTCCGTTGACTGAAAGTCTCAGGTCTTTGCATTTCTGCTGAATGCGATTCACCACACGGTGTGTCATCCTGTTTGACCTTGCTTGCGTCGGTATTGTCTTTTTCGTCAATGTCCAACCGGACTTCCTCTCGGCTACGCTCTGCAACTCCTCCTGCTTCTGACAGGCAAGGATATTCACTTTCCGATAACTCCGCTCCCACCTCAAGGGGCGAGACCTCTGTAATTACATCGTCCGATGCTGTGGCTACATTACCCGAGGTTAGAGAGGTTTGCTCAGTTGGCGAATGAGGCGCGTCTTCCACTCTTACAGCAGCAGTCACGTCTGCCAAGTACGAACTACCTTCCTCTGTGCCGCACTGGCCGGGCTGTTCTACCGCTACGCACGCTACCTCCTCGTCACGATCGGCCAAATCTTCTCAGTTGGCGAATGAGGCGCGTCTTCCACTGTTACAGCAGCAGTCACATCTGCCAAGTACGAACTACCTTCCTCTGTGCCGCACTGACAGGGCTGTTCTACCGCTACGCACGCTACCTCCTCGTCACGATCGGCCAAATCTTCTCAGTTGGCGAATGAGGCGCGTCTTCCACTGTTAGAGCAGCAGTGACATCTGCCAAGTACGAACTACCTTCCTCTGTGCCGCACTGGCAGGGCTGTTCTACCGCTACGCATGCTACCTCCTCGTCACGATCGGCCAAATCTTCCGCATTTTCGAGCCATTCTAATATGTGGGCTTTAAACTGGTATGCAAAATCTAAAAACTATTTGGTGCTGTTTTCGCTCGTGCTGGTACCTTTCGCGAAGGTCCTCCGGTGACAAGCTCTATCTCACCAATAAAAATCCTTTCAGATCATCGTACTTAGCCCAGCCGCCGTCCAACAGGCGCTTGACAACGTCAGACGCCTCGCTGGAAAGGAGAGCCGCCAATGCCTGCGCCCAACAATCCCGCTCGATGCGACTTTCCAGTCAGGCGCCCTCAAACTCCATCATATCCTGGACGAAGACAAACGGCCGAAGTTCGCCTGACAGTTTCGAATCGTTACCTTGAATTATGGCAGTTAATGCTTCATGACTATCCTGCCTCATCTTATGACCTGCTAGTTCCAGCTCGATCAACTTCATTCGCGGGAAAACCACTTTTCTTCCTCGTCGCGCCAGCGCTCGTATTTTGCTTTGTAAATTCATCGCGGACATGGCGCTCCTGCCATTCATGCTCTTCCCTCTCATAGACTTCTGCCTTTCTCACCGGCGCTGCTGCCATTCATAGTTATCGCGCTCACGGCGTTCTTTGATCTCAGCCAAGGCCTCATTGGCTTCCTAAGCCGTCACTTCTTCTGCACGCATGATCTCAAGAACGGCATGCTTTCGTTTTGAGGGGCCCAAATCGATGCCCAACTCCTCACAAATTTCGATGAGTTCCTTCTCTATAAGGTTCTCTATCGCACACGATAGCCTCTTACCATTCTCCCTTTTTAGAATTCCCTTGCCGTTCACTACTACATGACACGCGCAAGCAATTCTTTCCAACAACGCCTTCTTTACTCGGTCAGCATCAGCTTTAGTTTCAAAACACTGCTACTAGGCTCAAAATAACAAACCTTTCTCCAGTGCTTCACACAGCTCTACTCTAGGCTACAATAACGAAACGGAAAGGCGACGGTGAGTCAACGAAACATTTATGTACTGTATAGACAAGGGCGTTACATTAACGGCACTGTGGCCAAGAGCACTACGTGCTTGCAAAGGGACACGGCGATGCGCCGGGAGAGCGTCTCTCTCACTTGATGTCTCCGTCTGCTCGTCTGCTCGTCCTTTTATATCCTCCGACGACCGTTGCCGGTGCCAGCCGTTCAAAACCTCCAATCGGGTCACGGCACTGGACACAGTTCGAATTTGACGAATGAAGCTTGGCCGTTCCAAGTTTGCAGCGGGGAAAGGGCTTCCGGAGAAGAGCTGGTTGCGGTCTGGGACGGCGCTTGCAAGAGGGGAGGGGAAGGATTCCGCCGGCCGAGCCTGGATGATTCACGCTGCAAGCCACGACAGGTCTGAGAGCCCGGGCTTGCCGGACGCACGGCGTTGGCTATCACGGAGGCCAGCGGAATGCTTGCTCGAGCATAACAATGAGCAGCTGATCGTGCATGGTTCGTGTGCACGCATGTGTACTGTGCTTGAGAACTACAGGAGTGCGGCGTGACGAAATGAACTTCGAGCTCTACAGTTAATCGCATTTGTTGCGGCGGTTGCAGTGAATGCGAGCGCAAGTCGTTGTTCCTGCCATGTAGCCTTCACCGATATTGATCATGGTTCGTGTGTGCTGTGTTAGGGAACCCACGCCAGTGCGACGTGACCATTCTGAAAGCTGTGTTTTGTGTATGCGAAACGACCTCGGCACCACGGCCGTCGAGCTCTTTTCTGCTGGGACTACAGAATAGTCGCCACCATTCTGCGGCATTGTGCTCCATAAAGTGCGTTTTGCGACTGTGCGTGGCCGCATAAGATGGCGTGCAGGAGGCACTGTGTAATCTGTGTGAAAACATCGGTGTGCATGGCAGCTGTCACTTCTGGTGCGTCTTATTTTTTTTATTTCCTGCCAGGTATGCGGGCGTATATCTGCAATAAATATTTGCGTGAGAAATTTAATGGATCCAACTTCCCCTGCATGTGGTCATGGGGCTGAGCCAAAGCAGTACTGTTAAGTTTGGATTGCGACATGTTATCACCTGATCAGGAACACTTATGTACGAACAAAAACCATTGTCGCAACTCATTCACGGGTGTTTCACAATGCACAAAATATCTAATATCTGCCGGCTAGTGCAGTTTTTTGATGAGCATTTCTTGTGATGTGATGCCAAAAAAAGAACAACAGCAGGAGCTTATGATTCTCAAAACAAGCAACCCATATACAATGGTGCCTTATTAAAATTAACACTCTTGTTCCGGGTCAGAACTGTACATATAAAGATTTTCCCTAATCGTCATTAAAAAAGAAAAAGCATTTCAAGTAAGCTGCTGTGGCTAAATTTTATTTTTTCTTTAGCAGCATAGAGTGAAGCTGGATTTTAGACAAATGCTTGCAATATTAATTGCATTACCGTGGTTGCAACAGCCATTGGTAAAATGCAGCGATTTTGAAGTGCTCAGAGTCATATGAAAGGCGGGATAGAAACTGTATTTGTTGAATCGGCATTTGATCCAGTATTTGTTGTTACTTTCTCTACACCACAGTCGTTGAGCTTCTCGACAACTCGGCTTTATTAGTGTCGAACAGTTGTTAAGCTGCACTTCTGCGAAGCCTTATTGACGCCTTTAGAAGCGTATGTCATCAGAACACTTGTACACGTGCATCTGCTACGTTCATTTACCTGCGACTGCCTGCAATGAACATTATTTGCCTGCAGGATGAAGGCGATGGTGGGCCTATGAAAATATATTTGCCCGATATGTAGAATTCTTCCTAGATTTCCTTAGCCTTCGTTTCATTTGCTGCATTCCTAAATTTGTTTGCTTGAATGTAGATGCTTGTTTGCACCTTCCAGAATGATTAGCTATAGGTTTCTTGTGACACTCATCTGTTCATATTTGTCATATGGTCTCGACAGGGCCATTTTTGTGCATATTGCCAAGCCACATTAATAAGGCTCATTATGATTGTTGTTGTTTTTTTTCAAAATGTGCTATGCGCTATTGAACTGTGGTTGGCTCTGCAATGTTGACGTTGAGCCATTTCTGAATGTCCTGCAGTGCCAATGCAGCTATCAACCTGTTTCTATCCAATCGCTCCTTCCAAATTGGCATGCTTTTTGAAAATCATTCCAGTGATAGCCAACCTGTCATTCTTCGTGATATACACTTCCACATTGGTCTCATGAGAAAGCATGTCATAAAATCCCTTATATACTAATGCCAAAGTTCTCATGTTTTAACTTGCATACTGTTCTGAGCTGGATTTAAGGGATCCTAGCTGGCTGTCAGTAGTTGGCTCATGCTAACTCTTACTTATCTTGTCTCTATTTTTGTTAATCTCAGGCAACCCCAAAGGTATTGTACTTGGGCCTTCCATTTTTAATATTCATTAATGACCTTCCTTTCGCTGTAACTATCTTCACTGATTGCTATGTGGTCTGCAAATCCTACTATCAAAACCAATTAACATTCCAACCCTACAGAACAACCGTCTGCGTTCTCTATAATGGCCTATTTGCCTATGTTAATAGGACTGCACTAGTACTTTTTACTGTCAGTCATACCAGTCTTCATTACAAGCCAATATGTATCAGTATTTCCTTTGTGCTCGTATTCTACCCGTGTCAAGTGAAGTAACGCAGAGACTTCTATTATGTGATGTGGTTAAAATGCTAGGTGCGTATGTTTACGCACGTAACTTTTGTGTGCGTGTGTCATTTGATCCTTATCATCATCTAAAATGGCCAGCCAGGTACGCAGTGTGGCCAGCAATTACAGCGTTTATAAAAAAGTGCCTCCTTCTCCTCTACAACAAGGCTAAATTGCACATACAGTTCCGTCGTCCTGAATGGAGCCTGGTTACGGCTGCAGTAATTTTCTTACATTGACCGCAGTGAAACAATGAAAAGCGCAAGCCTGTGCTCAATACTACTTTATTCATAGAGCTGCTGTTTTCCTTATTAGTTGAAAACTAAACATTTTAACAGATTCGCCTGTCTGGTTGGGTTTGAATCACAGCTTTCGTTCCTTTGACCCCCTTCTCCCCTCCATACTTAAAGACGCTAACTACTGCCCTCAGTCACCCCCGATGAAGGAGCCGATTCGGCTTCGAAACGTTGGGTTATAATTAAAGTTTTTGGTTGGAAATGTGCAGTTTATTATACGTCCTTACGTTAGTAACACGAGTTTTCTTGTACGGCCCTTAAGAGGATTATCATTTTGGTGCATGAATTTGTAAGAGGAGGCCACAAAACAAGACAATTGTCTGCCTGATTGCATGCAGCCATTCTAGCCCAGTTTAAATTCGCATAGACTACCTGCATAAAGCAGAAAAGTAGGCATAACCTAGGCAAAGAGCTTCAAGGAACTTAGGTTAACGATAAAGTCTGTATGCTTAAAGAGAACTTTTGCGGTGTGAAAACCAATCTGGCATTGAAATAAGCTTTACTCGGCTGAAGATATTGCTAAAAAGCAATAGATCGTGCGTTCCAAAATTTTGTATATAACAAGTGATGCAGACAATGCTCACTTTTATCTGCAGTTTTGGGAACCAGAAATGCCGTTGCGATCCCTCATTTTTTTCTGGTCAGAAAAAGTCTTAAATGTCGCTTATACTAGAGGAAATATTGTCATCGACCAATGTAGGGCGACACAAAAGGGGCTTTTAATCGTATGGCCAATGTGGTAGATTGTGCAGTCACGCACTGTGACGTAGGTGTGCCACAAGAGAGCATGCGCCAGTTCTGTGCCTGTGTTGCTATCACCGGTTGTGCTGATAACGGGCCACCGCCGCAGCTATTTAAGCAGTCGTGTTCTTGGAATAAAGCGCTTGTGATTCTGTGCATTGTGACTCACGCGTCAGCCTGTTACAGTGGCGACGAGGCACGGTCGAACCCGTGCAAGGGCCTGTTGGTCGGCGACATGGCTTTCGGCAGTCGCATTCGAAAGTTCGACCTCAGTGAAAATTCATCGTGGGTAGATTATGTCGAGCGCATTGAGTTATCGTGCGCAGCTAACAAGCTCACAACGGATGACGACAAACGAACTGTGTTGCTCAGTTGCTGTGGGCCAGAGACGTACTCCCTCATAGCAACCCTCGTCAAGCCTTCGCGGCCACCCAACGTGGGCTATCAAGTCATCGTCGACGCAGTGAAGAAGCATATCAACCCGAAGCCATCTGAACTATACTCGAGGTACGTCTTTTCGAAGCGCGACCAACAAGACGGAGAGGGCGTGGCTGACTATGTCACTGCTTTGCGCAAGTTATCCGAGAACTGCGGATTTGGCGGTACAAAAATTCCGTTAGAGGAAATGTTGCGTGACCGTCTGGTTTTTGGAATTTCGGACAGTGTGGTTCAACAGCGTTTGTTGGCGGAAAGGGATCTGACGTTTGAGACGGCATACGAGTTAGCAGTAACGGCGGAAACGACTGCCAAGCAGCAAAAAGCAATGAGGAGCAATGCACAAGAACCCGAGTTCCAGCAGGAGTTGACGGCGGAAGTAGGAAGGGTGGCGAGCAGGAAGAAACCAGAAAGACAGCGGCGTTGTTTTCGCTGTTTGGCAGCCCATTCAGGATGGCGGTGCAGATACAAAGATTCTGTGTGCTTCAGCTGCGGTGGAAAGGGACACTTATCAAAAGCATGCCGAAAAAAGCAAGCAGAAGTGGAAATGCAGCTGGATGATATGGAACATGCTGTGAAGAGCGAGTACGACGAGTCGTTCAGTATCAGCCAAGTAAAAAGTGGGACGCCAAAGTACGTCATCGCTGTAGAGATTGGGAAGGAAAGCGTGCCTATGGAAGTAGATTCTGGAGCTGCCAGGTCTATTATTAGTGTGAACAAATTTCAAAAGCTGCAAGTGGCGAAACAGATCAAGCTGGAAGATTGCAACACGCAACTCGTTACCTGGACGAGGGAAGGTCTCGACGTGCTGGGAAAAGCGTCCGTGCCCGTGAGGTTCAAAGGCAAAGAATTTAAGTTGCCACTACTTGTAGTGAAAAAAGAGGGAAACACTCTTCTAGGCCGGGATTGGTTCCAGCCACTGGAAATCAGCATAGCTGGCCTTTACAGCGTCCACGCCAGAGCAGAAGGCATTTTGGAAAGGTTTCCAGAGGTGTTCAGTGACACGTTTCCAGGGGCTGCCCTACCCCGCATCCACATCGAACTCAAGGAGGGCGCCCAAGCCAGGTTCCTGAAATGTCGTAGCATTCCGTTTGCGATGAGGGAGGAAGTCGTGGCAGAGCTTAACCGCTTGGTGGAGCTGGGAATTCTACAACCCACTCAGTATTCCGACTGGGCAACGCCAATCGTCGTGGTGCGGAAAAAAAACGGCTCCCTCCGAATATGCGGGGATTATCGAAGCACTGTGAACCAGGCCGTCAAAAGCAATGTGTACCCACTTCCGACAAGCAAAGAACTTTTTGCGAGGTTAGGAAGGGGGCGTGTTTTTTCCAAGCTGGATCTGACGCAGGCCTATCAGCAACTGTTGGTAGATGAAGAAACGGCAGAGTTGCTTACGATTAACACCGTGCAGGGGCTATACAAGGTTTGTCGTCTGCCGTTCGGCGTGTCCGTTGCTCCTGGTGTTTTTCAAAGAACCATGGACACCATGTTGGCTGGAATGCCGCACGTAGCGACATACCTAGACGACATCCTGATTGCCAGCGAGTCGATTGAGGAGCATGAAAGGATGTTGGCTGAAGTCCTCAGCCGCTTGGCCAAATCGGGTCTCAGAGTTCAAGCGGAATGGTGCGAATTTTTCAAGGAGAGTCTTGAGTTTCTAGGGCATCGGATTGACGCAAAGGGCATCTACCCCTCCAAGGTCAAGGTCGAGGCCATCCACCAAGCTCCTGCACCCAAGAACAAAAAGGAACTGCAAGCCTTTTTTGGGTATGATAAATTTCTATAATCGGTTCTTGAAGGGGAGAACAAAAGTAGCGGAAAAGCTGTATCGTTTGTTGGATAGCCACGTAGCATGGAACTGGGGTGCAGAGCATATGGAAGCGTTTGAGAGCCTGAAGAAGTTGCTAACGTCTAACTCGTTGCTGGTGCATTTTAAGACGGATGTCCCGTTAGTGTTGTCATGCGACGCATCATCTGTGGGTGTAGGAGCTGTTTTGGCTCATCGCGACAGCAAAGGAAATGAGCAGCCTGTGGCGTATGCGTCCAGACCGCTATCTAGGGCGGAGCGCAATTATGCTCAGATTGACCGTGAGGCCCTTGCCGTGGTTTTTGGGGTTCGACATTTTCACCAATACCTTTGTGGGCGAGATTTCCTCCTTATCACGGATCACAAACCCTTGCTAGGAATTTTCCAGAGGCAGAAGCAAATTCCGGCGGTTATTTCTCCCCGCATGTTACGGTGGACGCTAATGCTGTCGGCATACGATTACGTGCTCGAGTACAGGAAAACCAAGGACCATGGAAACGCCGACTGCCTAAGCAGGTTACCGGGCCCCTTAACCCGCCAAGAGACCGAGGCGCCAGGCGACATACTCCTTCTGGAAGCTGTGGAGTACCCTCCAGTGAGCGCAATGGAAGTGGCAGCCTTCACCAGGGGTGATCCCCTGCTGTACCAGGTGAAGCAATGGATCCTGGAGGGCTGGCCGCGAGAACGGGTAGCCCTGAAGTATTCTGCATATTGGGTAAGACAAAACGAGTTGTCCGTACATCGTGACTGTGTACTCTGGGGGAGCCGCGTAGTTATTCCAGAGGCACTGCAGAAGCAAGTTCTAAGCCTTATGCATGCTAACCATCCAGGAGTGACGGCCATGAAGGCAATCGCTAGGTCGTACGTGTGGTGGCCGAAGATGGACGAAAAGATCGTCGAGTTTGTGAGGCACTGCACGCCATGCCAGGAAAACAGGCAGAGTGAACCAAGGACACCAACGCATTTCTGGACTAAGCCTGAACGACCGTAGAGTAGAATACACGTGGATTTCGCAGGACCCGTCCAGGGCGTGTTTTTTTTTTTTGGTGGTTGTAGACGCCCTGTCAAACTGGGCCGAAATTGAAGTGATGCCGTCTCTCCAGTCATCTGCAGTAATTGAAAAGTTTCGCAAAATGTTTGCAACACATGGTTTGCCCGACTTGGTTGTGTCGGATAATGGCACCGCTTTTGCAAGCAGAGAAACTCAGGCTTTCCTGAAACTGAATGGTATACGCTATATGTATGCGGCGCCGTACCACCCGGCGAGCAACGGAAGGGCGGAGCGGATGGTCCGAGAACTGAAGTGTGCGTTACGGAAACAGAGACAGGGCACCGTATTATGCAAGGTTGCACGATTTCTATTCAAACAGCACTCTACGCCGCACGCCGAGACCGGGAAATCTCCAGCCGAAGTCATGCTGGGCCGGAAGTTCAGGACCGCCCTATCCAGCCTTCGCCAGGATGAGAGTGACGCAAGCTGCCTTAGGCAGCCGCCACCACGAGGTTTCCAGTCTGGTGACGCCGTGTACGCGCGGAACTTCCGGCCAGGGCCCAAGTGGTTGTTTGCACGCGTGTCACGACCGATAGGCCACGTCATGTACGAGCTGAGTACGGCAGACGGAACTGTGCACCGACGCCACCGCAACCACGTTCACAGAGCATGGTGCTCTGATCCCCGGACAACAGACCAGCAAACCTGTCCCTCGTTCGCTCTGCCGTCTATGTCAAGCCGCGCACTGGGACCTCCGGAGCCCGAGACGTCTCAGCCGCTCCGGCGTTCCACTCGCCAACGTAACCCAGTGCGACGTTACGGCATCGATGACTAAGGGGGAAGGGATGTGGTAGATTGTGCAGTCACGCACTGTGACGTAGGTGTGCCACAAGAGAGCATGCGCCAGTTCTGTGCCTGTGTTGCTATCACCGGTTGTGCTGATAACGGGCCACCGCCGCAGCTATTTAAGCAGTCGTGTTCTTGGAATAAAGCGCTTGTGATTCTGTGCATTGTGACTCACGCGTCAGTCTGTTACAGCCAAGAAGGCCAGCAGCGCCCGTCCGAGCGGGAACGTCGTCTTCCTCGCTCCCACACGAGCCCAGACATGCCGCTCGGCCGCATGGCGGCGCTCGCACAATGTGAGCAGTGCGGCATTGCCCCCCTCCTCTCAAGAGGCATCGCCTCGATGCCTCCGGCAAGGGGGAAAACAGTATGTAGTCACCGAAAATGCGAAGGCGCGTGTGGCGTCGTCACTGAATGTGAACCCGGCAGGAGCTAACGGACGTAATACGGTTTCATGCGGGACACGTGGACGACTTCGGACTCGGGCTGTCGAGAGGAGCGGACAACTTCTTGCGGGAACACTTCATAGTTCACATCGCTGAGTTGACGTAGCACCTCGTAGGGGCCGAAGTAGCGGCGCAAAGCTTTTCAGATCGCCCGCGCAAACGTATAGGGCTCCGTACCCAGACGTGCTCCCCGGGTCTGTAAATCACCTCTCTGTGGCGGAGGTTGTAACACCGGGCTTCAGTTGTCTGCTGGAGGCGAATCCGTTGTGTAGCAAGGTGGCGAGCGGCTTCTGCATCACGAACGAATTGGCCAGCTCCTGTGACAGACGAGGGGGCACAATCCCCCGGAGCAGCATGGCGTCCAGCATGGTCAGGGCGTCCCGGCCATACACCAAACGGAAGGGAGCGACGCGCGTCGTTTCTTGGACAGCGGTGTTATACGCAAACGTGATGTAAGATAGTATTTCATCCCAGTTGCGATGGTCAGCGTCTACATACATAGACGTGATATCTTCAATGGTCTTGTTCAGGCTCTCAGTCAGTCCATTCGTTTGAGGATGGTAAGCAGTCGTTTTTCTATGACTGCATGGTGCCACTGAGACGCAGGACCTCATGTGTAAGAGCCAACGTAAACGCGGTTCCCCGTCCAGTTAATACAACCGCGGGGGCGCAGTGGCGAAACACAATGTGGTGAACAAAGAGCGGTGCAATTTCAGCCGCGGTGCCATGGCGAAGAGCCTTAGTTTCACAGTAGCGGCTGAGGTAGTCCGTGGCAACAACAATATACCGGTTACCCATGGAGGACACTGGGAATGGGCCTAGTAAGTCCATGCCGACTTGCTGAAATGGGATTCGCGGTGGATCAATTGGCTTCAGAAGGTCGGCCGGTTTTGTCGGCGGTATTTTCCGTCGTTGACACTCACGACAGGCTCTAACGTAGCGTTAGACGACCGCAGCAAGCCGAGGCCAGTCGTACTTGTAGCGCAGGTGTCCCAATGTTCTGTAAAAACCGAGGTGGCCAGAAGAAAGGGCGTCGTGGCATGTAGCGATAACTTCCTGATGAAGCGTGGTTGGGACAACGAGGAGATACGCAGTTTCGGTCGGTACGTAGTTTTTCTTGTAGAGGACTCCATCTATTAAGCAAAACGACGAAAGTCCGCGCGAGAAGTCTGGGTGGAGACGGAGCGGTTCCTTTGAGGTACTCGATTAGAGGCAGCAGTTCGCAGTCGGCCCTCTGGAAGTCCATTCCTAGAATCAGTTCCTTGGAGCAATCTCGTAGCACTGGGAAAGGGCCCAATAAAAGTTGTACCGCAGATCCTGATATGGCAGGTGCAGAGGACAACCGGCGTTACCACATGGCAACCAGCTGTGCGTATCTGCGGCCCATGCCAAGGTGTTAGAACCTTTCTGAGGGCCGTTGCTAGGTGGCTGCTCATGACAGAAAAGTCGGCTCCGGTATCCACGAGTGCTGACACGTCACAGCCAACGGCGATAACAAGAATTTCGGCGGCAGAAACAATTATTTAACAACTCGTCGGTGCGGTCTTTGGTGACGTCGCTGATGGGGTCGTCGCTGAGGTCGTCGGTGACGTCGTCGCCGCGGTCGTCGGTGGGGTCAGCGGTGGGATCGTATTTGAGGTCGGCGGTGAGATCGTCTTTGAGGTCGGCGGGTGGGGTCGTCGGCGTTCGGGTCGTCGCATAAAGTCGTCGGATGGAGGCTGTTCACTCTCTGCGGCAGCGGCGGTCCTGCCCCCGAGGACGCCGTCTTCAGTTTTCCCGGCGGGGGGACGTGCCTCTAAATTGGCCAGAGGATGATGCATGACTGGGTGAAGGAACCCTTCTTGAAGACGGCGACCTAGACTGACGTCGTGGAGGTGTTTTGGGCAGCACATGATCGGCCAAGTACTGCTCAATGTCTCGCGGTCTCTCACCATAGCGCGGTCGAGGTGCGCTCGGTGGAAATCCTCTTAATCCCATCCGCCGGTACGGGCAGTTGCGGAGGACATGACCGGGCTCCCCGCAGTGGTAGTATAGTGGCCGTTTGTTGGGTGTGCGCCACACGTCCGCTTTTCGAACAGGGCGTGGGTCACGCAGCTCGACGGGGGAAGGTACCCCTGCGTTGGTTCGGCAGCAGGGCGGAATGCATGTGTCACTGGCGCAGGTCTCCGCAGGGCTTCAATGTACCTCATGGTGTACGGCTCTGGCTGCGATGTCCGCATATAGAGATTCGCCGTAGCTCACGGTGTACGGCTCCGGCTGCGGTGCCAGTGGCGGCTGGACCGCTCACCGAATTCCGTCACGGACGGCATCGGTTACGGCTGCGACACTGGCAGGTGGAGCATCTAAGCGGAGGTTGCGCAGTTCTTCGCGAACCACACTCCGCACAAGCTCCCGAACGCCTCGTCTCCGGGGACTGGCAGTGACGCACAATAGTTGGTGGCCGCAACACTTCCCTGACGACCATACTGCGCACTGCGTTCCTGCAAGGAACGTTTCATGCCCGTGGCTTCTTTGGCGAAGTCAGCGACGGTTCTTGGAGGGTCCCGTATGAGGCCAGCGAAGAGCTGCTCTTTCACGCCAAGCATGAGGTGGCGCATCTTCGTAGCCTCGGGCATGGCAGGGTCAGCCCGATTCAAGAGGCGGGTCATGACCTCTATAAACATGGCCACGCTCTCGTTGGACTGCTGTAACCTGGAGCGAAGGGCACTTTCGGCATTTTCCTTTCGCTCGCTTGAACTGTATGTCGCGAGCAACTCACGGCCAAAAAGCTGCCCTGGTGGAGAAGGACGCCTCGTGGTTCTCGAACCACGTTTTCGCCGAGTCTTGCTGTGCGAAATACTCATTCATCAGCTTCCGCGCGTCGTCACATTGAGTGAATGCAGCAACACGGTCAAAACTGGCCAACGAATCTTCAACATCCTCGAACCTGTCGCCGTGAAAGGATGGTGGCGACCAAAGTACGAGAAGGGCGACCGGCGGGGCACTGCCGGAGAACTGACCTGTCTGGCTGGCAGTGGTGGAAGTCACAGCTCGCACAGGCCTTGTCAGTGGCTCAAACTCGGGCTGCAGGCCTCGCAGGCGACGGCTCGCTTTGTGGACAGGTGTGGCGTCTGCGCGTCGGGGAGAGGCGTCAAGAATATCCTCGGGGATAGCGTACATGGGATGGTACCCAGCACGGCTCCACCAACATGTCATCCAGAAACGTAGGGCGACACAAAAGGGGATTTTAATCGGATGGCCAAGAAGACTAGCAGCGCGCGTCCGAGCGCGAACGTCGACTTCCTCGCTCCCACACGAGCCCAGGCATGCCGCTCGGCTGCATGGCGGCGCTGGCAGAATGTGAGCAGTGTGGCAATATGCATATATGCCGCACATACACTTAAATGCTTATTTTTATTTCCAGACATGCCACTCGGCTGCATGGCGGCGCTGGCAGAATGTGAGCAGTGTGGCAATATCTATATATGCCGCACATACACTTAAATGCTTATTTTTATTTCATTGTGTTTTGCGACAACAAAGCTTTATTCCTGTAAATGCATTTCTACAAATTCTGCTTGAGATAACCACTATACATGGTCAATGCATGCTGTTTCTCTGATTATATGAAGTATTCCATCCCAACCTCAACTAGGAGGCGTCCAGGCGTTGTTAGCCAGTTTACCTACTCCCACATCATGTTATGTTGACACTGAAGTAGTATGTATGGCATTTTACTAAGTACTAAGCAACCACTTTGCTTTCATTCACATGGGCTCTTTTAGAATCTTCTGGAGTTGTACAGACACCATGCCCGCATATTTCTGCATGTGTCAACACTGACTGGCTCTCAACACAGCTCTCCAGGCTTGTTTGAGCTTTGCACTCCTGCATTCCGGCTTGTGCGATTTTGGTTTCAATATGACCTCAGGAATGGCTGCTAAAATAAGCCTGGAGACTCACTGTCACTGTGCAAAAAACAAAGCCGTGCATTTCAGCACAGGGATGCATGGCTTGGCTCCTTTAACTGCCACCACACGGTGCTATTTCAATTATGGCTTTCCTGATACTGAAAAATAGGACAAAATAAATCAGCGCTGTTGCACGGTCACTCTTCTGTGAAATGCAGAACTGCTGCAGTTACAACTGATTTTACATATTTCAAACTACTGGGAATGTCACAGTTTTCTCCTGTATTTGTATTCTTATTCGGCAGCAGTGTTCTAAAATATGGAATCTTTAATACAAGCATAATTCAGAGACACACTTATACTATCAGTGAATAGATAAATGTCTTTGGCAATAACAGCCAAGTGGGGCAAGGGAGTCTGTTTACATGACAGTGACGAGAAACGTTTACTGATGACAACTATACTGTGCATGGAGTAATGAAAAAGCTACAAAATAAAGGCAATTAAACACATGTAAAAAGACTGCAGTGTGTTAGAATAACGGATTATTTAACCTCTACCTGATCTTAGCTTAGTGAATTTCCTGGTTTTAACTAGGAACGATTGAATATGAACTGCTAACCTAGCTTGTTAGTCCCGTGTCCTTGGCTCCGAGAACTCGCGATACGAGTCGCGTTGTCGTTCTTAAATCGTTATTGAACGGTTGGGGATAGCCTAACTCTCAATGGGGCACCCTTCAAATATAAGGGCGCAAACGCCTTAGACCGTAGTGAGAACGGTTGCATATAAGGCGGTTTTTAGCGGAGACTTGCCGACTAAGGCGATCGAACGAGTTGTGTCACGATCGCGGTGTGTTTCCTTTTTTCACTATCTGGAGAAGAAATAGCGCAAACGTTAACCGTTTCCCGCGACACTGTTTCAGATATAGCTCGCCTGCGGTGCTTCAAATTTTGTTGTGACTTCGTTCGCGGTCGTCAAGGCCGGCCGCGCCGAGATCCACGGCTATCAAAGCTAATCGCGGTTTTACCTGATACAAGAAATCTCCCTGCTAAAAATGTCTCGATGTGTCGAGTGAGCCATAATCAATGTGGGTATTCGTATTGCAAGGTACCATTCATGTTTTGCTACGGCACATGCCTGTGCTGCCCCACAGTAACGGGCGTGCCAATCAGAACGCCGGGGTCGTCCGCTCTGTCGCATGCAGCAAATTTGATCGCACACCTTATCCGCTCCGCGCCCTCACGCGCCCGTGCGCATGGTCGCAAGGACGCGTCCGCATGCGGCTCAAAAACGATCGTACAGCGGCCCTAAGCGATGCGCCAACGCCCTCCGATAACAGGTGCTGCCACAGGTGGGGCTTGTGCGACCCAGGTTGCTCTTTCCGGGCACCCTCTCGCGAGCAATCATTAATTTAACTGCCACCTGCTGCGGTGCGCATTTTGCTCGTAATCCGGTGGGTAGGTTGCGATGACGCCGCATGGTAATGCAAGCTAGGTGGCCCACCCGCCTCCTATAGGTTGCTTCTCAGCGGATTTATCGCGGATTTTTCGCTGGCGGTCAACGACGCCGACTGCGCTTCCGAGTTGTCTCTGACACGAGCTCTTTAACGCTATCGCGCTAAGTAAATAACAAACCCGAAGTTCTGCCCCCCTCTACTCAGAAGAAGTTCCGGAGTCGGAAATACCTAAGAAGCACTTGCGCACGCGCCAAATTCTTTTTTTGAAATCAAAATGCTAGACAGTGGAGAGGAATAGCAGTGTAAACAAGCATTTTACTCTCCATTCTTCGTTTGATGCGGTTAGTTTGGACGTTGCTGGGCTCAGTGTACCAGACGAACGCATACTTGCACTCACGTCTGCAAGGATGCCACGCGGCCGAACATTTTTTTCTCGCGTTGAAATCTGGCTGCCTTCTGCACCACGGCAAGCATTTAATGAGCAATACTGATGCGATGCGCATTTTTAGCCCAGCATCTGAGCTGAAATTGTCAATAAAGCTGCTTTAAAAGCCAAAAAACCGTTAAATACTAAACCTTCTTCGTCGTCATAAACAGTGCCTATGGTTGTAACACGAAGTGCAAAGAAAAGGAAAATGAAAATCGATTTTCCCGTCACATGTCAGGAAGGCCAAGCTGCGCATCGCGGCTACGGGTTAATAAAGGTTTATGGTTTGTGAGGGTTTAACGACCCGAAGTGACTCGGGCTATGAGGGATGTCGTAGAGGAGGCCGCTTGGGGCTCTTTAACGTGCACCGACTACAAGACTGAAGAGTGAGATGGGGTATGCGACATCATAACCAACGCATGTGACCTGTGGGCAGTTCATCTGTTCACCCATTGGCCACTTGATGGTGCTCTTTCGTGCAACAAAGCGATATGCCTACAACAAAGATTTAACAGGGCTTCATGCTGAGCAGGGTGGTTATGGACGTTATGTGTGTGTCATGGGGTCATGGTTATCGCGTAGTCTAGTTACCATTACCATTTTCGTGTCTTCGCTCCGTCGCTTAGTGGGCGACCTCCAAGCAAGCGAAGGCGACGTGCACTCTCGAGCTTAGTAAACACGCCCGTCGCCTGTTCTCATAAAACGTTGTGGGTGTGCCTCACAGCCAGGGCAAAATAAGCATTTGCTCTGGAGCGGCAATGTAGCGGCAGCAGCGAGGGCCAAGCCGGCGTGCTTCCAGTGACGAAGTCATATACCGGATTCATTCATTCATTCATTCATTCATTCATTCATTCATTTATTCATTCATTCATTCATTCATTCGTTCATTCATTCGTTCGTTCGTTCGTTCGTTCACGCTTTTTATTCATACACAAGGGTATACAGGAGGCCAAAGAAAAAGCCGTTCTAGGACGGCTTGAGGAGCCCCAGGCCCCGACAATACAGTAGCAGCAGAAGACACAAAGAGATAGTGAAAAAAGAAGAAAAAAATTATTGCTGCCTAGTGATAACAAAAAAAAATCAAATTAGCGCGTAAGCATGCACAAGTATAACAAAAAACATAGAAGGTTCTAAACACACACATATGCACACAAAGAAGATAATCGACCAGGAATGTACAATCAGGTTTTCAATAGCTTTTTAAACTCAGAGAGGGTTAATTTCAGAATATCAATGCGTAACCTATTCTATTCGTTTAGTAGCCTTGGTAACGAACGGGGGAAGTGTGTTTTACTTCGGTACCTGCGCACTGCGGCTTTGTAAAAACATACCCGCAAACTGTCACTGCAATCTTCTTGCAAGTGAGCAACCGGCATATGCTAGTGATAATACGCGAGTGATAATACGTGCTGCGATGTGTTTCTGCACGTATATACATTTGGAGCTCAGCGGCACGGTGCATCGGGCGCCGGTACCCGCGGCTCGACACGCATCTCTCCCTGCAGTGCGCCCGCTCGTACAGCCCGCTGCAAATGTTGTCAGTCCTCGGTAACCGAACAGCAGGTTCTCATTATTTAAATCTTTCGGGTCTGCCTCACAGCTACAGCAAATTAAATATTTTCTCTACGGCGGCGATGACCAAGACGACGCGCTTGTTGAGGCGAAGACAGACCAGGGAGAACGTGCAATGAACCGGGAATGGCCAGCGGGAGGTTTGATTGGCTAATCGGAAGAGGGGGGGGGGGGGGGGGGGGTCTTCCGGCGACGAGCGAGATTTTTTGTTGGTACAGATCCGAGCGACGAGGCAAGCGACACGGCAAAAAGTGCTTCACGAGACGGCGTCACTCGCCGCTTGCCGCCGTCGCGTGAGTTTTCTCGTACATGGAGCTCAGCCTTCAATGTGATAAGTTGGGCTGGTTGGTGCGTATTCATGAATGTGCATTCGTGGTTGTTTGGCGCGATTGTGCTGTGTTGTTGCCTTCTTGTCTGCCGTCTTCGTCTCTTTTGCGTTCGTTAACCATGAATGATTATAAGAGAATGTTGGCAATGCAATTTGCAGCCATTCAGGGCATATTACAAACCAAAAGTAACAGATATGAACAAAAAGCAATATACACATGTGTAACTACTGTTGAATGATTAAATAATCTCACGCAGGCTTTGTCATACAAATGCCATACAATTTGTATGATAGTGTATGACATCAGTATGGCTATTGTATGAATTTGTTGTCTGACGCATGCATTGTATGACCCGCCGCGGTGGCTCAGTGGTTAGGGCGCTCGACTACTGATCCGGAGTTCCCGGGTTCGAACCCGACCGCGGCGGCTGCGTTTTTATGGAGGAAAACGCTAAGGCGCCCGTGTGCTGTGCGATGTCAGTGCACGTTAAAGATCCCCAGGTGGTCGAAATTATTCCGGAGTCCTCCACTACGGCACCTCTTCCTTTCTTCTTTCACTCCCTCCTTTATTCCTTCCCTTACGGCGCGGTTCAGGTGTCCAACGATATATGAGACAGATACTGCGCGCTTTCCTTTCCCCAAAACCAGTTATTATTATTATTATTATTATTATTATTATTATTATTATTATTATTATTATTATTATTATTATTATTATTATTATTATTATTATTATTATTATTATTATTATTATTATTATTATTATTATTATATTATTATTATTATTATTATTATTATTATTTGACGCATGTATGAGAAACTACTATTCAGCTTTTTTCACAAGAGGTACACAAAAGAAGTCACACAGAAGGGATTAAATGACTTTCATAAGCTCGAGGTATACTAAGCAGCAGTATATGCTTGCCGACCTGCTCACCTGGGAAAATATTCGGTGGTCATAGGCGTTGTCGTCATCGGCAAAGTACAGCACCGCGGGCAGCGTGCCGTTAGCCCGCAGCCAGGCCAGCGCGCGCATCCTCTGCGTGACGCCTTTGCCTTTGAAGACCTCTCGATACTTTTCTGGAGTCCTCGCCACGAGGTGAGCGCAAGGCAAACCCGAGCGACTTATGATGCCGCTAACCTGCGAGCATAATCCGCTTGTCATCCAGCGGTAACGCAGGACGTTGAGCAACACGCACAGCCGCTCCGGGCCAAGCGGTCCGCGCGTGTTACATTACGGACTAAGGGCAGAGCAGGTTTGGAGACAGCAGTTGTGACGAGAGGGCAGCTGCATGAAAACGTGGCCACGATGTGGGCTCTTCAGGTATACAGGAGAGAGGCATCATTAAAAACTTGCTGCGGATAGAATAATGGCTTTACGCATGACGTATAATTGCAGCTACAACAGAGAAGCATGAAAGGTGAACTGGAGCGTACAGGCATTCTTACAGCGCCATCAAGGGTACTGTTCTCCTGAGAAAGGAAGCATTCAATGTGGCCTAGCAACATTTGGCTACAGGTCTCAAAAATCAGGACAACCTGCCAGAATAAAACTCAAGCAACCCTGGGGAGGTCCCGAAGAGTAAGTTCAGTTTTTCAATGGGAAAGCGTAAGAAGCCTCATCGTCAAAAAAGTGACTGTCATTCATTATTTAATTGCCGACAGCTGGGAGGGTAACGTCACGCACCACGTCATCAGCGGAGACAGCATTAGAGTAACATTCAAACGGAGGTGCTATGCAACCGCTTTGTCACACGTAATGATCACTTAGAGTCCCCCATCCCCCTAAATTTTCACGGTGCCGCTGTTAATGCGTAAGAGGGTGACGGAGAAAGTGAGCAGGAAGAATCAGGAGGATGGGAAAGGACCACGTGATCGTGGCACCGTTCGTCTGAACTAAGTGCAGGATGCCTTCTGTTCAGCCCTCTCAAAAAACGAAACATGAAATTCTGCGCTTCGTTACCTCTCAAAACGCAATCACGGATTCCAGAAATACAATTTAACAGTTTTCCAAACCATTCATGAAACACCTTTCAGTCTGCTAACCTTGGTGAAATAGATGGTCAATGTACAGTTTAATTTTATTATGAGTGGAAAAACGCATTCGCATAATTATATATTCCAGCCGGCTCTGACAGTCGGGAGGAAGTGGCAAGAGGGTCAGTACTGAGTTTTTCGCCGACAGCTGTAGAAGAAGGCTTGCTCGTGTAGTTTGCCGCCATTGCACTCCTTATGCGCTCTTACGTAAAACGCTTGCATTCTGGATAATAGGCGATGGGAAATTCATCCAGGTGCAATGGGGAGCAGGTTACCCCCCCAAGAAATGAGTCCTATAGTGGCCGCTGTCTCGGATGCGTAGAGGTGAACAGGCTGAACGAGCTTTAAAATCCGGGTCGCGTAGATGGCTGAATAATTGGTTTTTGGGGGGGGGAAAGGAAATGGCGCAGTATCTGTCTCATATATCGTTGGACACCTGAACCGCGCCGTAAGGAAAGGGTAAAGGAGGGAGTGAAAGAAGAAAGGAAGAGAGAGAGGTGCCGTAGTGGAGGGCTCCGGAATAATTTCGACCACCTGGGGATCTTTAACGTGCACTGACATCGCACAGCACACGGGCGCCTTAGCGTTTTTCCTCCATAACGTAGATGGCTGAAAGGCTTCGAAACTGTTCTGTGAGAAAGGTTCAAACACTGCGGCATTTAAAAGAGCGACTTGTAAATATGGCGAAATTTCACAGGGGAAGCTGTGAAATATAAGGCTAACTTCGGAGTGTTGAGTTTGTCTCATGTATTTTTCATTCGTAAAGGGATTCCTAAGAGGGACCTTGAATGACGGGTGAATACAACAAAGCAAACAAAAAGATTGCATGATTTAAAAGGGCCGAAAATAGTTAATACATACGAATTTATACTTCCTCAATGACGAATTTAAATAGTAGAAGGTTGTTTATTATCGCCACTTCGGTCACAGTGTTATTCTAGTCGTGGGCCGGCTTCATAAAAACAATTCTTGAACTCTGTCTAGTACATGCGCGTTTTTGGTAAATAGCGTTCGGGTGGTTACGGCGGAACATGCGAAGTGCGCGTGGTATGACTTTATTGGCTGCTCGAATAATGCAAAAGAACATAAGAAATAAAGATGGACAAGCTGATCTACAACCACATGATTATAGGTAAACTTAGTGGAGATTTTAATCCTGAGATGTTAGCATGAAATAAGCAGTGAAATCAGATGAATCCGGCGGCCGGGCTCTCAACTGACTGCGCTATTCATTAGGCTAGTGTAGTGGGAATACCTAACAGTGTTTGCGTGTTTGTGCTCTGATCACAGGAACGTTTATACAGGCTATCTGCTGTGCGACGTCAGTGCACGTTAAAGATCCCCAGGTGGTCGAAAATAATTTCACTCTCCCCTGCCTCTATTCCCTTAAGGCGCGGTTCCGGCGTCCACCGACATATGTGAGACAATTACTGCGCCATGTCCTTTCCTCAAAAACCAATTTTCATTTTTTCATTTACATGCTCGACTACTTGCAGCGTTCACGCCGGAAGTTAATATAATAATAATTGGTTTTGGGGGGAAAGGAAATGGCGCAGTATCTGTCTCATATATCGTTGGACACCTGAACCGCGCCATAAGGGAAGGGTTAAAGGAGGGAGTGAAAGAAGAAAGGAAGAAGAGGTACCGTAGTGGAGGGCTCCGGAATAATTTCGACCACCTGGGGATCTTTAACGTGCACTGACATCGCACAGCACACGGGCGCCTTAGCGTTTTTCCTCCATAAAAACGCAGCCGCCGCGGTCGGGTTCGAACCCGGGAACTCCGGATCAGTAGTCGAGCGCCCTAACCACTGAGCCACCGCGGCGGGGCTGCCGGAAGTTGCCGAGGACACTGAAATGAAAATGGTGGTGGTGGTAGTGGTTTTATTAAAGATAATAGTAAAAAGGAAGGAAAAGATTTTTGCTAGCCCCGGCATCTGCCATCGATACTGAAGCACCTGAGCTGGGGCAGCGGAAATAAAGGATAGCAGGCAGAATGGAGAAATGAAATGAAAGAGGTGAGGGGACAGGAAGAGAGGATAGGGGGAGAAATAATATGTACAAACTATTTACACAAAAAGAAATGTGTCCAGGTTGTGCGCGTGATTAGTTCATTTTAGAGGAATTAAATCACACACGCGCACAGCACTGTGTTGGTTACAACTGGAGTGGGGCGTCCAGTTATTAATCGTTTAAGGTAGAACTCGCGGAGCGTTCGGTCACTGCGTGTAACTACCTGACGGAGAACAGACGGGACGTCAAGCCAGTGTGTTCGAGGAATGCACAGAGGCTCACCAAAGTTCGCTCACGAGTGCGCGCACTGCCCTGCGGCCACAATAGCGTCTTGATGGAGTCTGATAGTATGCCCTGCGCCCTATGGACCTCCTTCACCCCGCGACGTCACGAAGATGCGGTGGCACTGATGTTAGCAGCGACTTTCGCATGGTAGGCAAAACAGGTTCCGCTTGCCCGTGCCTACCGCAGCTGCCGCAGCTACCGGCGGCTGCTTCAAGCCTGTGCACTGCAGAAGCAGCATGTATTGACCAGCTGCGTCACTGCTGGATCCGCGTAGTAGCATAAAAAATATTAAATTAGCCTCGATAGGTTTCTCGCGCATAAATGCCGCATTCGGAAACTGGCTAACAGGCATTGGGCCACTGTAGTAAAGCGCGAAGTCTGGGAGTCGATAGGCACTGCCACTCAATGCACTTAATAGCATGCAAGTTACTGCGTTCATTCACCTGAACTTCAGGATAGTAGGCTGATAATTGCTCAAGGAAAAAAAAAGACAAATGCAGCTGCACACGTACTTATCACCTTGAGCCGGAGTGCACGGGGCGCCGACAGGTTCACTCGCCCCCAAGGAATGCGTTCTTTTGTTAATAGCACACCATGTTTTAATGGCGCGTTTTATGACATTTAATATTTACTTGAAACTGTTTCTTGATATGACGACGTAATTATTTCATTCGAGTAGAAAGAAGTCTGTTATGTTGTGTCAATCTTGCGCGATCGCGTTGGTGTGCTTAGAATAGCTTACCTTAAGTGTGCTAAACGCCATATGCTTTTTCACTGCATCATGCATGTGTCATGTTTCATGAGGTAGTACATGATCGCGAAGCTTGTTTGGAAAGAAGCAGCCGCAGGCGTGCTACTAACAGACACGTGGCGAAATTGAGAGGGGACGCGGCAATGAAAAGTGTTTTCGTTATTCATGCATGCGATATGTAACTAAACTTGGTGCAAATATGAAATTTCTACGCTAGTTTCAGTAATTCCTTTTATTTATAGCTATACCTGGTGCAGTTCTGGGTAATTATAATTAACACCGTCGTCAAGTCCCCCCAAGGTCTAAATAATTGAGTAGATAGTGCGCAGTTTTTTTATGCCAGCATGTACATAAAGCCCTGTTCTGTACGATGACGCGATTAGTTCTTTTTCTATATGATCAGTATTTATGCATGCATAGTTACATGAAAACGTTTCTTACAAGAAATAACTAACACAGTACTGCACGTGTAGGGAATAAAACCGAGAGATTTATTACGCTCCTCAACGTCTCAGGAATAGTTTGCGACAAATGGAATCATTTTATTTTCATGCGAATTACGAAGGTGAGTGATCCAGTCGCAGAAAATGTGAGAGGTCGCAAAACGAACCTTAAAGTTTATTCGCTCGTTTATGGCATATTCGCTTTCGCTTTGGTAAAGGAAATGCGGCACTGAAATCAAAGAAATTACCTCAGAATTTTTGGCGACCACACTTCTAAAAAGCGTAATTTATAAATTTGTACTCAATATTTTGCTATAATTTTTCGTCACGAAACTAGACTTCAGGGATACAGGAAAGAAAATAATTCTAGAAATCAACTATTTTCACCAAATCGACCAGATTAACAAGAGGACAAGGTGGCCTGGCTGGTGCGTGGTCATGCGGCTAAAAACAGCGCTAAGCGAGACAGGAGATCAGGGACACGACGCTGTCCCCACTTTTCGCACAGCGCGACACGTACGTATGTCAGCAGACGATGAGCGCATGTCTGCTCCGACGAAACAAGGCCAGCACTTCCCCTCACTATTGTCCCGAAGTAAAATCATCCCGGCTAGTGCAGAGTGTCAAAACTTGTTTTATTCAATGCCTAGCGCATAAATAAACGGCAGGAACGCTTTCTACATGTTTACTACTAACCATATATACAATACAGTGCAAACTATTTCTCTTTATAGGCCGCACGTGGCCAACGCGAGCTCGTGTACTTCAACAAATTACTAAGTTGGAAGCATCGACCATTGCTATGTTTCCCAGAAACTGGAAACGCGCCTACAAGCCTTGAAAACCCGCGCTCAACACCTATCCGCGACGCCACTCCCCGACCTTTTGCCTACCACGAGCTCGCTAGCGACTGCAGCGCCACCTCGTTTGTTTACAAACATGCAAGAGGTCTATAGGCCGCGAGCATATCGCTACGAGCATCGGCGAACGCGGCACAGTGAAGGAGCAGGTGTTCTAGTGTTTCCACTGCACCGCATCCGTCACACACATCACTCGTCGCGATTCCGTGACGCACCCGTCGTTCACCGGGCCACACGCAGCCAATGCGTGCGCGGAGGATCATTGCACGTTGTGACCGTGTAAGTGCGCGACAGCCGGTGACACTGTCGATGCGCTCACCTCCCGCGATGCGTGGGTCGGGGTGCTGCTTTCAGAGATGGTCGTGGATGGCCGCACGCACGTCCTCCAGCGCAAGGGGCAGATCGCTGGCAGGTAGTTGGTGTGCAGCGGTCGCGAGGTCGTCAGCTTCTTCGTTGCCGGCGATGCCGCAGTGACCGCGCACCCACTGTGCACGCACGGCAGATCCTCTCTACACGAGGCGCTCGATGCGCGAGCGAATTTCCCGCACTAGTGGGGTACCGCGGCCGTTAGATTGCAGGCGGCTGAGGGCGGTGCGGGAGTCGCACAGCAGAGCACTCCTGGGCGGCGGAGGGCCGAAGGTGAGCAGCAGGTCCAGCCCGAGCCAGATCCCCATCAACTCCGCCGTGGTGGAGGAGCCCAGGAAGGCTGCGTGTTGCTGGCTGTGCAGTCGCAGGGCGGGGATGGTGGCCGCCGCAGCAAGGGAGCAGCTGTCGCGGGCCACTAAGCCATCGGTGTACACGAGGAGATGGTCCTGGAGCTCCTCGTGTATGACGGCTCTGGCCAGCTACTGCACAGCACAGATGGGTGTGCTCCGCTTTACCGCAATGCCGACAATCTCTCGCTATACCTCCGAGGCAGCAGGCCAGGGCGCGCAGGAGCCGTAGGGGGGCGGACCTTGGGTTAATTGCTCATACTCGAGCATCGCCACGCCCATTCGTGAGCGCGGGTGCGAGCGCATACGCTGCAGCAGCGAGCCACCGTCCGGTGCGCGGTGAAGCCGGTCGATGTGATTCAATGCCCTGCGCGCTGCTTGGAGCTCAAGTGGCCACGCTCCTGCCTCGGCCAACGTTGCGGCGCACTGCGAGTTTTTGGGCAGGCCTAGGCACACGCGCAGGGAGTTGCGGTGCTGAAGCTCGAGTTTCTTCCAGCACGGCTTGAGCACCGTAACGAGCGGCAGCGCATAGAGCACCGCCCCCAAAGCTGCGGCATTGTATAGCCGCAGCGCGGCTTGCTGGGAGATGCCCTGGCCTCGAGCGGTGAGCTTGTGCACGGCGGCGGTGTCTTCATCTGCAGACAGGCCTTGGTCGCCGCGGGGCGGAAGGAAAGGCGCCAGTCGATGTCCAGGCAAAGGTACCGCACCGATTTACGCCAAGGAATCGGAGTCCCGTCCAGTGACAGTGGCGCAAGGTGCGCGCGCGAGCGCGAAACGCAGGCCATGGCCACCGATTTGTCCGCGCTCAGCGACAGACCAAGGCCGCGCAAGCTGGCATCGATTACGGTCAGGGCTCCCTGAAGGCACCCCCGCACGAAATTAAAATGAAAATTGGTTTTTGAAGAAAGGAAATGGCGCAGATGTCTCACATGTCGGCGGACACCTGAACCGCGCCGTAAATGAAGGGATAAAGGAGGGACTGAAAAAAGGAAGAAAGAGGTACCATAGCGGAGGGCTCCGGAATAATTTCGACCACCTGGGGATCTTTAACGTGCACTGACGTCGCACAGCACATGGGCGCCTTTGCGTTTCGCCTCTATCGAAACGCTGCCGCCGCGGTAGGTTTCGAACCCGATATGTGGCTTACGGATCGAGTCCAGTATTTAAAATAAACCGTCACCGAAACTAACTCCTCGGCCTCTTCCCAACATCAACATCAGGCAACAAGTGGATAATTGTAGCGACCGAACACTTGACCCGCTACGCCGAAGGAAAAGCCCTGCCGCGTGGTATGCGGTTAAAGTCGCAAAATATTTGTCGAGCAGATCCTTTTGCGTCATGGCGCCCCGGAAGTTCTCATCACGGATAGGCGAACAGCATTTACGGCCGAGCTCACCCAAGCCATTCTGAACTACTGCCATAGAAGCCACCGCCGAACTAAGCGTACCATCCGCAGATTAACGGTATTACGGAGCGTCTGAACAAAACTATCGCTGACATGCTCGCCATGTATGTGGACGCCCAACACAAGACTTGAGACGTCATCCTGTCTTATTCTTCTTTGCACTTAACACTGAGGTGCAGGAGACCACCCAGATGGCACCGTTTAGTCTCGTCTGTGGCAGGGAGGTCACGACCACGCTGGACTCCATGCTGCCCAACGTCACCCGCGAAGACAACATCGACGCCTCCGTCTGCCTTAAGCACGCAGAAACCCGACGACTTTCCCGGCTGCGGATCAAGGACCAAGAGCGGGCCGACGCCCGAAGCCACACGGAATGAGCCCAGTGAGCCTGTGTGGATAGGGATGCCTATTCGCCGCCGTGGGCTCAGTGAAAAGCTTTCGCACCGCTACTCCGGCCCGTACCGCAGATTCTTCGTCGAATCGGAGAACTTCAACGTTGTCTCCGATGCAGTTGCAGCATCTGTGCGGCGCCGTTCACACCCATAAGTCGTACATGTCGTGCGCCTGAAGGCTTATTATGGACGCCAACGGAATCTATGTATTTGCAGTCTCATTGTTTTTTTCTTCAATGGTTACTTTTTATTCTTCTTCTTATTGTTCTTTTTTTTATTGTAAAGCGTCGAGCCGATGTCTGTTTTAGAGGGGAGTAATACACGCGATACTGATTACATTGCCTTGCTGAGTCACTCACGAGATGAATTGCAAAGCATGATCGATGACTTAGACAGGCAGAGCAAAACGGTGGGCCTAAAAATTAACATGCAGAAAACCAAAGTAATGTTCAACAGTCTAGCAAGAGTACAGCAGTTCACAATTGGCAACGAGGTGCTGGAAGTGGTAAAGGAATATTTAGGGCAGATAGTGACAGCTGATCCGGACTATGAGAAGGAAATAACTAGAAGGATAATAATGGGGTGGAGCGCATATGGCAGGTTCTCGCAGATCATGAATAGCAGTTCGCCAATATCCCTCATGACAAAAGTGTACATCAGCTGTATCTTACCGGTACTCACCTACGGGGCAGCAACGAGGAGGCTAACGAAAAGGGCTCAGCTTAAGTTAAGGAGAGCACAGCGAGCCATGGAAAGGAAGATGATATGTGTAACGTTAAGAGACCGGAAGCGGGCAGAGTGGGTGAGGGAACAAACGCGGGTTAATGACGTCCTAATCGAAATCAAGAGAAAGAAATGGGCTTGGGCAGGGCATGTAATGCGAAGGCAAGATAACCGCTGGTTCTTTACGGTAACGGACTGGATTCCAAGGGAAAGTAAGTGTAGCAGGGGACGGTAGAAGGTTAGGTGGGCGGATGAAATTAAGAAGTTTGCAGGCAAAGCGTGGATGCAGCTGGCAAAGGATAGGGTTAATTGGAGAGACATGGGAGAGGTCTTTGCCCTGAAGTGGGTGTACTCAGGCTGATGATGAAGATGATGGTAATAAATATATAAAGAAGATACGACTGTACTGATAAGGACTGTAATGACAGAGAAGAGAAAATATAAATAAGATACGACTGTACTGAAGTACTCGCAGTGTGAATGTAAAAATTCTAAACCAACGCAGCCAACAGGCTCTGATTTGACAGTGGAATTTTGTAGAAGCATTTTTTGCGCTGCGGCCAGTTCTTTGAAACCTCACTGAGCAGTACTCGAACTTCATTCCGGGAAATAAGGCTTACAACTTTGGAATTCATCAGCCTTACTAGGCATAATTTCTACATGTTTTACTCTACACTCTGATCATCTGACAGACTCGGGGCTGATAATGAAGATGTTGACTGCGGTACCATGGTTCCCGTTGGACCAGCGGCCAACAGCACAGCCCGGCTAGTGCCCCCTTGTTAGCGCACTATACAGAGTGCTTTACCCAAGACTTTGCGCAATTTTTAAAAATAGGTTTTTGAATGAGAAGAGTGCTTTTTTGAGCACAGCACTGTCAGCGGAGTAGTACATCTTGGCGACGGAGAAAGCGTGCGGCTCCCCGCCTTTCGTGTTCGCAGTGTACCTCTAGGCTGCAGAAACTACGTCTTCCTCGGGAAGCTTCGCCCTAAGAAGTAGCACTTTAAAACGTGAATTTGCTGCACAGACAAAAAAAAAACGTTAGCCCGGAGCACGGTTCGGGCCCCCATCCTCTCCCTCAGACAGTGCATCTTGCCCTCTCTCGCCTTCACCTAACCATGTCTTTCTTCCCTCACCCTCGTCCTCGCGAATTTTCATGCGCCCATCATCCCTCACCCTCACCTCACCAAGTGAAATCCTCATGAGGTGAGGGAGAGGGCGCCCTCATGAGAGCTCGCCCTCGTGAGGATTCCCATCTCTGCTCGGGCCTATAGCTTCTCTCCACCCTCTCAAATGCAATTATCTTCGGTTATGTTTATTCTATTCCAAAATTCTTATAACTTTAGAACAGGCAGCCATGTGAACAGACACCGCACGACAAGAACTCAAAGTTCATGAATAGACGTGCCACAGTGATCTCCTTTTGGCCGTACAGTCGGCATAACTTCACGGCCTACCGTTCCCGTGCACTCCGAATGTATGTTTTAGTGCGCTAGCACTTATAGTGGTCGTTACCCACATTTAGCCATTGCGCTCTCTGTCTGTCTGTCTGTCTACACTTTTATCTTAGCCAAAGGGCCGAGAGGGCAACATTATTTTTCTTTCTTTTTCTTTGCCCACACTAATATAGGTCTGTCTGTCTGCCTGTTGTACGAAAGTGACACAGGCATTGGCATTTTTTCTTGTTCTTTTTTCTAAGCCTAGCCATAATATATGTCCGTCCGTCCGTTCGTCCATCTGTCTGTACACTGTGTCAAGCGGCAGTTTAATTAATCGTGAGAGGCTGCTCGGGAAGAGCAGCCTGGATTGAGGCAGCACCTGCCACAGAAAAGCAGTGGTGCACCGGAAGACTCACAGGGATCGATGAATGTAGAGAATGACCGATTCTGCATATATGGGCATTAACCTATTACCGGTATCCGAACAACTGTCATCCGGAACACTGTATTTGAACACGGGAAGCGAATTGAAAACAAATTTGAAAAATAACCAAAAATTCGCAAATTTGTGAATTCACAAATTTCCCTTCACAAATTCGTATCCCACACAAGATGTGCGTCTCTGGTGATAACAGAAGACCTCGGTACAAGTATCTGAAGGGACACACGCACCAGGCCGGATGGTTTATCGGCATCCTCGATGACGATCCAGAAGATGCGCACTCGGGCCAACATGAGAGCTTGCGACAGCCTCAACAGGTCGGGCTCCTGGGTGAACCGACGGTAGGTGGGCGTCACTACGTAGACCGTCGCTCCTCCGACGCTATCTCGTTTGGCGCTGCTGCTGTTCGGACACCCTGCAGAACTCCCCACTGGTTGGAGAGTTGACCGATCCACTGAAAAATGCAGAAGTCGTCAGTAAATTCAACGCTCTACGGCAATTTGAACATGACCATATGGCAACCCTACTGTCCGAGGCATAGCATTGGCAAGAAGGCTCATTGTTTCGAATTTCGCAAAGACTACCAGATGACCAGAATGAATCCTTTTGGAAGGCACTCTAAATGAAAGCATCACACACCTTACACTCGGTCAAGTGGTTGTACTTTCTAATGACTAAGACCGTAACGTTATATAACCTGCCCTCCACGCTGCGTGTACGGTACGCCCGCATCTGTGGAAAGGACAGAAGCAAAAAAAGTAGAGATAAAGGTGGTGCGGCTTGTTGCAATTCTGCGCAACTTCAAAATATTTAGCCATGAACCGCCATTTCCTCTCCCATAGTGCCCCCCTGTTACGAAAGCAAAACGATAACTTTTGCGGGTGTTCATCGCTTCGAGCCTGAGGAACTCCTAATACTGCCTGCGGCATTTTAATATGCTGTTTGTCATCCTTGTTTGTTACATCTATGGAAGCCTTGGAGATGCGTCCGCTTACCTAGGAACAGCAGGGCGAGAAAAACGACAGCTGTCCATGCCGTGCAGATCGTCGGCCTCAGCTGACATCGGCAACACCACCATGACATAACTGCAACCGACGAGCGCGGAGCAAACGCAAGAAGGTCTGCAAGTGTCGCCCATGACTACGCGCAGCGCTATCAAGTGTACTGCTCACGGCACTAAACACAAAATATATCTGCTGGCCAACTACAGCGTTTATGTTCCTCGTAGCGTGTAGCGTTCCTCATGGAACGCAGCTGCTGTCCATATCATGCGACAGCAAGATTAAGGGTTTATCGACAACGTTCTGCAAACAAGTAATGTTAGTTTCAACAGCAATGCACCAGACCATAAGCAACATTTCACCTCCGCCAACCCTAGGTGCCATCCCTGCAGGAATATGTGGACCTCATTTATTTCCAATATTCTCCCTTGTGCAGGCAAGACGTAGAATGTACCCGATATCGTCACACCGTATCATTATGCTTGGACCCCCGCAGCCTGCTCTTGCTATGGAAATTACCCCGCTTCCCTAAAGATCCACTGGTTATTTTTTTTTATTCGCGTTACATACCTGGCTCGAGTCGATAGTCTCTTCTCTATTTATGTTATCGCATAGTTGCCGGGCGTTTCTTCCCCAACACAAGCCGCTATCTGCCTCTGTGTTAACCTTCCCGCTATATATATATATATATATATATATATATATATATATATATATATATATATATATATATATATATATATATTGTAGCGAACCATGATGGCCGCGCCTGATGCCGCATAGGCAGATCACTGACGAAGCGCCGATGAAAGACGAATGGTCGCCGCGCTGCATGCACGAGATCGCTTGGTTTTGTACTGGCCGTCGGCGCTGCCCGCCGTCCTGCTCGCCGTTTTGTGTCGCCCGCCGTGAACTCTTTCCCCTGAACTATTTGTGCACAAACCCCCTTTTCCTTGGTGGAGGTGCGGATTTGCTGACGTCCTGCAGCTTCGAAGCCGTACGCTTCCGGTCATCACCGTGTCCAAAAATTCCAGCCCCAGTCCAGCCGCACTGCCGCCGACCGTCGTCTGCGCTGGAGCTTTGCGCCAGTGCGATCCTGATGCATTCAGTGGTACCGGGGACCATGACGTCGAGGATTAGATAGCCTCGTACGAGCGGGCCAGCACCCATAACAAATGGGACGATGCCCTCAAACTGAACAAAGTCATCTTCCATCTCACGGACGTTGCGAATCTGTGGTACCGCAACCACGAGGCTGGCATCACATCGTGGTCCGCCTTCAAGCATAATTTAGCCGACGTCTTCGGCCGGCCTGCGGTGCGCAAGTTGCGCGCCGAGCGACGCCTATGTGCTCGGGCTCAGCTGCCTGGTGAAAGTTTCACCAGCTACATTGAGGATGTGGTGGACCTGTGTGAGCGTGTGGATTCTTCGATGCCGGAGCGCGCCTAGATTGATCACATCCTGAAGATCATCGACGACGACGCGTTTCAGATGCTTCTGGCCAAAAATCAAGCAACCGTCGGTGACGTCCTTGCCCAGTGACAGAGCTACGACGAACTACGCAAGCGCCGTCTTCTCACTCGCTCTCCACTCTCGCACCAGGAGCCTCTGGCGGCTTTGACGTCTGACTCCGACTAGTCGCCACTGTTACCCCAGAAAAAGCAGTTTGTTCGCGAAGAAGTTGCTCGTCAGCTCTCTCTCGTCCACCCGGGTCCTGACGCTGCCTCTCCTCTTGTGCCTTCGCTTCAGCGCGTCATCCGAGAACAAGTCGCCGAGGCTCTTCCTCATTGTGCGCACACGGGTGCGCTTAAAACATTCAAGATACTTTCTCAGCGCTACTATTGGCGCGGCATGTACGCCTATGTTCGGAAATACGTCCGATCGTGCATCGCCTGTCAGCGGCGGAAGACCTCGGCTCCTCGTGTGACCGGCCCATTGCAACCACTCCCTTGCTCGGCACGTCCCTTCGATCGTGTTGGCGTTGACCTTTACGGCCCGCTTCCCTGTACGGTGTCTGGGAACCGCTGGATTATCGTTGCCGTCGGCCACCTCACCCGGTATGCCGAGACAGCCGCCCTTCCTGCTGCTACTGCCCGCGAAGTTGCAATGTTCCTGCTGCATCATTTTGTTCTTCGCCACGGTGCGTCGCGCGAGCTCCTAAGTGGCAAAGGCCGAGTCTCCCTTTCCCGCGTCATTGAAGCTCTGCTTACCGAATGTCGCATTATACATCGGACCACCACTGCCTACAATCCCCAAACTAACGGGTTGACCGAGCGCTTCAATCGTACTCTCGGAGACATGCTCACGATGTATACGTCGCAGCGTATCAGACCAACTGGGACGCTGTCCTTCTTTACGTGACGTACGCGTACAACAGCGCCATGCAGTCAACCACCAGTTTTACCCATTTCTTCCTGCTGTATGGGCGTGAGCCGTCGTTTACGATGGATACTATCTCACCGTATACTCCTGACGCCTCCGAGTGGACGCCTCTCTCCGAAGTCGCAAAGCATGCGGAGGAATGCCGTCAGTTGGCGCGCTCTTTGACTTCGGCATCCCAAGGCCGCCAAAAGCATCGTCACGATAACGACAACAGGCAACACGTTTTTCCGATAGGATCCCTAGTTTGGCTCTGGGTTCCAGGCACACCACCAGGATTGTCGTCGAAATTCCGTACAGAATACCATGGCCCTTATCGCGTCGTCCGGCAAACGTCGCCTGTGAATTACATCGTGGAGCCGCTCAACCCCACTTCGGACTTGCGCCACCGCGGCCGAGAAACCGCCCACGTCAGCCGCCTGAAGACCTACTACGACCCGCTCCTCTTGTCCTCGCCATAGGTCGGCAGGGTGGCTCCTCTTCGTTCCCGGGGCAGTTGTAGCGAACCATGATGGCCGCGCCTGATGCCACATAGGCAGATCACTGACCAAGCGCCGATGAAGACGAGGCGCGGATGAAAGACGAAGCGTCGCTGCACTGCACGAGATCGCTTGCTTGGTTTTGGACTGGCCGTCGGAGCAGCCCGCCGTCCTGCTCGCCGTTTTGTGTCATATATATATATATATATATATATATATATATATATATATATATATATATATATATATATATATATATATATATATATATATATATATATATATATATATATATATATATATATATATATATATATATATTCCTCCACCTAATGCCCCGGGCGTTTAAGGCAAAAATAAATGAAATCAAATGACAGTAAACAAAGTAACATTACCTAGTCCTTCCCTTCCTGTTGAAATTATCATTTCGCTGCGAGGCATCAAGCGTGGCGAAATCAAGACGCTAAGGCTAGACCATCATGGCTCAAAGTGGTCGACACAGCGCGCTTGCTATTGTAGCGTAGCAAACAAATTCGGACGGCACGACAGCGACGAACACATCGCGTGGCCTTTTTTCGCCTCAGAATCCAGCTATTTACGACTAGCGTTTGCTTATTTTCATCGCACATGGCCATCACGTCACTATAAGAGACGATGAGTTGCCGCTGCCCTATTTCACTCTGTGTGACTGCCTCGCGCCTCACTCTCATCAACAGAGCCGCCGCGGTGGCTGAGTGGTTACGGCGTTCGGCTGCTGACCCGAAAGACGCGGGTTCGGTCCCGGCCGCGGCGGTCGAATTTCGATGGAGGCGAAATTCTAGAGGCCCGTGTGCTGTGCGATGTCAGTGCACGTTAAAGAACCCCAGGTGGTCGAAATTATCCGGAGCCCTTCACTACGGCGTCTCTCATAGCATGAGTCGCTTTGGGAGGTTAAACCCCCATAAACCAAACCAAACCAATAACTCTCATCAACAGTCTGCGTATCCTACACTTCTAAGCTTTCGACATCTTACACCCAGTGCGCAAATTCGTCTCTTATATTCCAACAGTTTACATAAACAGCTGAACCGAGTTGCCCATATCTTAGCGATGAGGAGGGGACCAGAAGAGTGACAAGCGCTGGAGAAGTTTAGAAAATTGGAGGTGTTATGCCTGAGCACGCATTCCGCTGGCATCCGTGGGAGCCAGCGTCGTAAGCCTGCCATTGCGCAAAGCAAGCCCGGATTCTCAGACATGTCGCGGATCGGAACATGATTCATCCAGGCTGGCACGGAGGAATCCTCCCCTCCGCTCTGGTAAGCGCAGGCTCGAGACGCAACCGATGCTTCGCCGGCAGCCCTTTCCCAGCTGCGAACTGCCGAGCTCCTCTCGTCCCGCCGGCAAATTCAAACGGTGACCAGTGGCGTCACCTCACTGCAAGGTTTGAACGGCTGGCTGCTGCAACGGTCACCGGAGGTTATAAAATCCGAGCAGACGGAGACATCGAGCGAGAGAGGCCTCCCGGTGCACCTCTTTGCCCTTTGTGCGGGCCCGTTGTGCCCCCGGCCCCTGTGCCGATAATGTAACGTCCTTGTTTTACTGCCCATACATGTTTGTTGACCCACCGCTGCCTTGACCGCTTCGTCGCTCAGCTCTGCGCAACAGTGGCAGCTGGCTGGGATGCCCCAGTCCCAACAGTGGCGACACGGTGGGAGGCCCATTCTTGACAGAAGGGGCACCTAAGCTCCACCGTAAGGGCATGACGCGATAGTTTAATGGTTTAATGCCCATATACGCGGAATCGGTCCTTCTCTGCTTTACATTCATCGATCGCTGGGAGTCCTCATACCCCTGCTGGCGCAGTGGTGCAGCGGTTAAGCGATGCGCCACTGCCCTGCTATAGAAGGTGCTGCCACCGGTGGGTCTTGTGAGACCCAGGTTGCTCTCTCAGAGCAACCTCTCGCAACCATTCATTAATTTAACTGTAACCTGCAGCCACAGTTGTGAATTTACTCATAATCCGTTGGGCAGGTTGTCACCTTCCTCCTATGCTTCTCTCGGTGATTTTTCGCGAATGTTTCGCTCACCGTGAATGACGCCGCCGCCGGCGGGGTATCCGCTACACGGGCTTCTTAAAGATATCTCGTTAAAACTTTTAGTCGCTCCAGGTGGCAGCGGTTGGAGTGTGACGTCAACGCCGCAGTTGTGAAGTTACGCACCGGTGGTAGCTTATGCACCTGCGGACATCGTTCGCTTAATATGACATCGTTCGCAAAGTTCCAAAAAGTGGGAACCAAATGCCGTTTTAAATGTTGAAAACAATTTAAATGCTTCCCTCTTGAAAGAGAAAACTGTTTTTAATATTTTGGGGGTTAAACACCATATTTCTATTTCAGAGTGTGCTAGTAATGAGAGATATCCCGGATTCAGTCGGTTTGGAGACTACACAATGTAACTGTTTCCTGAGCACTGGTATTTTTCACGAGTGGAAAGGCGGAAGATGTGTACAAGGGTCACATCAAGAATTGCGGCTTCATTTCATTTGCGCAGAGACAGCTCCTTGCAAAGATAAATGCCTGTTAAACTACTTAATGAGGTGCCTGAGATCAAAGCGGCAATCTACGTGTTGAGATACATGCCCAAGACTGACTACGAGACTGCGCAGGCCCTTGTTCTTTGTGAAGATACTTCACTCTATACTTAATTTCAGTTCTATTCGACCCCTGAAAGCAAAGCACGAAGTCTGCATTGCAGTGCCGCAGTGGGCTGCAAAATGAGCTGCACCTAAGCCCGATAAAAGCTGATTCTGTTCTCGTAAAGATCGCTACCGCCGAAAAAAAAATGGACTTGAGATGAAAAGAGTTGCAGTGTTTCTTGTCTTCATGCAGAGTGTGCGAAGACGTGAAGCCGATAGCTGCACTGCACTCCATCTCAGCGCCAATAGTTGAACCGACATCTGGCTCACATTTACACTGTGAATCACGCATGCTTGGACAACCCCCTTTTTAAAGTATACAGTAAACGCAAGAGCCCGAACTGCTACGAAGTTGACAGCGCTAACCCCGAAGAGAGACCCTAGTACGCTGTAACTGCGATAAGAACTTTCCGCGGGGCTCACCGGCAAATTTCAGAGCCAAGATTTCGTCGGCGATCCTAGATCGTCTTGCCTCTCTTCGTCTCCGTCGTCATCAGTAGACAAACACCCTCGAGCAGAAATGCCCGTGGCAGGCGTTTATTGCTGCAATAGCAACTAAAGCATTTGGCTACAATAAAGAAACGCCCGCAAATAACGCGAGCGTGGACGTCACAATCAAATACCAGCGGCGAAATCAGTGTATTAGACAATCGTTACGAGTACAGAAGCGATGATTCATCGCTCTAGCTAATAGCTGCTTCTAATATATCATACTTACAAACGTGAACGTTTTCTCCTCAGCACAAAAAGGCGCTTCAATTTAATATTACAATATTTCACTCGGCAGCAAGGCGCGTCTACCTACATAAAGTGTTTTCCCTAATCTCATCTCAACTCCTCATTGTTTGCCGCCACGGCAAACAATCAGCTGGACAATTGCCGCTGTCATACATCCTCGCAGGAAGATGAAAACAATCGGGAACTTACATTTTCATTCCTTTTCTTAACCAAGGTGCGGCCAGCGTGTCCTCCAACCGAAACAGTTGCAAACAAAAAAGCTAAGCGACGGAGGCAACCCCGGAAGCATGAGGAGAAAGCAAACGAGAAAGTCAATGAAATTCATTGCTCCAGCCTCGAGCTGGTGGCTTATCAGGCGTAATAAAGCCTCCCATTAACCTCGTAGTGAACCCAGCTCATCGGAGTTAAGAGAGCACGACCGGCTTCACTTCCTACTCTCTAGAAGACGCCGTTAGCGATAGTCTTCAGTCGTGTAAGGTTTAAAACCGATGCACAGCTTTCCATCGTCCGCTTTGTTCTCGTATTGTTGCATAGCAACTGCAACTTCAGCCCCGATTTTTCGCCTCGCATTAAGCGGACTCCATAATGTGGGGCACCGTAGACGAGCAAATTTTTAGTGCAGCGCCTACAGACAAGCGACATGTTTGTAAACAAAGGGGGCGCTGCGGTCGGCAGCGACGCGGGGTGGAGGCAAAAAGCACTACGCCTACACTGCGCCAAGCGACGCTTCCTTCGAAACTAACTGGTGTATGCGAATATTTCAAAGAGTGCGCGTCGCTTGTGGTTAGAAACATTTTTGTTGGTGCTCTGAGAGTAGTTCTGCACTTTTTCAGCCTGTTCGCCAGATGGAATTAGTCGGTGGAGCTCTGCATCGGGGTGCTTCTTCGCTCCTATAGTTCGCGACAAGTGAAAGCGCAGCGCTACGGCGGGTGAAAGCGCGAGGTATGGGGAGGAACTAATCGTCCACAGTTCTCAATTTATGGGCCGATAAAGCATATCCATTGCTATTACAAGATAGGACGACGTGATGCACGACGCGAGTCAGCTTTCTCACACGCCGAACCTTAAAATGTGCTTGGAACCTTGGAAATAAATGAACCCTATAGCTGCTTTGAAAAATGCAAATGCGATCTGAGAGCTCCATGAGCGCATGCATAGACGTTTTCCTCGAGCTCTAAACGAAACTTACGCTCACTCTGCTAAGCTATAAAATTTTGCTTCTCCTTTTAGAATTTATTCATGTGTGCGCATTCTTATTGATCGGAGTGGCTTTTTGCGTGGAATTTGCTGTCTTTGCCAGGTTCTGATCGGCGTATACAATGTGAAAATTCAAATAATTTGGGAAATAACACTGCGCTACTTTCTCGAGATCCTAGCGTCGTTGGACCGGTGATGAAACGACACCCTTGTTGACATTCGCGAAAATGAAAACAGAAAAAAAACATCTAGCTTGCTACTACCCGAGTCCGGTTCTTCTTCAAGCGCGGCACGGTGTGAACGCTGAAGGCGACTGGCGCCAGCTTTTTGTCTCTTTTTTTGCGCGAAGTGATGCTCGGGACGCTGTCCAGGTGATAATTAAGCATCTGAAAATGGCCCCCCCGCGTTCAACTTACGATCCCAAGCACACGGAATATCGCGCCTAAATTTATGCTGAGAGCACACAGAATGAGAACGAGTTGCAGGCGTTACTTGATTTTTGCACTGCCCACCACGCGACCGAACAGCAACGATGCGAAGTCAGAGACACAAGCCAAATTATTATATTTGAATGCAGAAACACAATATAATAACACACGGGGCGAAACGAGCTCGGCGGTAATATTTAGCCGCGAAGCAGATCCGTCGCCGAACTTAGTTATCTTGCTCCTCGACCCCTTCCCGCCGTTTTCGCGCCTATTTGACTGCAATAAACTCGAGGAAACTTATGCCGCTTCCTTTCTTCTGGATTGCGGCTCAACCAACCACACCACAATTTGCCGGCACGCCGTGAATTGTGCCCAAAAACACGCAAGCGTGGCGCACCCAATGCGGAAGGTCCCGCTTTTTGCCTACACATCGAAAGTCGCTGCTGACGCCAGCGCCGCCGCATCTCTTTGACGTCATGGCCTGACCGGCGGCTGCGTCATGCCTGCTGCGCACTGCACAAGCAGCATGTATTTACCAACTGCGTCACTGTTGGATCCGCGCAGTAACATAAAAGGAAATTTAAATTAGCCCCGATAGGCTTCTCGCAGATAAATACCGCAATAGGAAACTGGCTAACAGGGAATGGGCCGCGGTAGTAAAACGCGAAATCTGGGAGTCGATCGGCACTGACACTCAATGTATTTAATAGCATGCAAGTTACTACGTTCATTCACCTGAACATCACCAGAGTACGCTTATAACTGCGCAAGGAAAAAAAAGCACTTATATAGCTGCGCACGCATTTATCACCTTGAGCCGGTGAGCACGGGGCGCCGGCATGTTCACTGCCCCCAAGGAATGCGTTCTTTTGTTAATAGCACAGCATGTTTTAATGGCGCGTTTTATGGCATTTAATATTAACTTGAAAGTGTTTATTAATACGACCGACATAATTATTTGTTTCGAGTAGAAAGAAGTCTGGTAAGTTCTTGCGCGGTCACGTTGGCGTGTTTAGAATAGCGTACCTTAAGCGTGCTAAAAGCCACATGCTTTTTCATTGCATCATGCATGTGTCATGTTTCGTGATGTAGTCCATGATCGCGAAGCTTGTTTAAAAAGAAGCAGCCGCAGGCGTGCTACTAACAGAGACGTGGCGAGATTAAAAGGGGATGCGGCAATGAAAATTGCTTTCGTTATTTATGCATGCGATATGTAACTAAATTTAGTGCAAATATGAAATTGCTACGCTAGTTTCAGTAATGCGCTTTATTTTTAGCTACACGTGGTGCAGTTCTTGGGTAATTATAATTAACACCCTCGGAAAGTCACCTCAAGGTATTAAATATTTCAGTAGAGTGTACGCAATTTTTTTATGCCAGCATGCTCACAAAGCTTTGTTCTGTATGATGACGCTATTAGTTCTTTTTTTAGATGATCATGTACTTATGCATGCATAGTTACATGAAAACGTTTCTTACAAAAATAACGAACATGGTACTGCACATGTAGGAAAACAAAATCCAGAGATAAATTACGCTCCTCAATGTCTCGTGAATCGTTTGTGACAAATAGAGTCAGTCTATTTTCACGCGTTACGAAATCCCGAAGGTGTGAGTGATGCCAATCGTTGAAAATGTGAAAGGTCAGAAAACCAACCTTAACGTCTATTCCCTCGTTTTTGGCCTCCTCGTTTGCGCTTAGGTCAAAGAAATGCGGCACTGAACTCAAAAAACTGAACTCAAAGAAAGCCTCAAAGAAATCAAAGAAATTACCTCCCAATTTTCGACGACCACGCATCTAGAAAGCGTAATTTATAAATTTCTACTGAATATTTTGCTGAAATTTTTCGTCACGAAACCGAAGACCACAGCGCTAGGAAAGAAAATAATTCCAGAAATAAAAAATTTTCACCAAATCGATCAGTTTAACAAGGGGAGAGAGAAGTCGGCCTGGCAGGTGCGTGATCCTGCGGATAAAAACAGCGCTTAAGGGAGACAGAGGAGAATGGGGACACGACGCTGTCCCCATTTTTCGCACAGCGCGACAGGTATGTGTGTCAACAGACGGTGAGCGCACGTCTGCTCCGCCGCAAGAACGCCAGCACATCCTCTTACTACTGTCCCGAAGTAAAATCATTCTGGCTAGAGCAGAGCGTCAAAAACTTCCTATTTTATTCAATGCCTAGCGTAGAAATCAACGCCAGACGCTTTCTGTTTACTACTAACCATATATACAATGCATAGTGGCGAACTATTTCTCTGAATACGCCGCACGTGGCCAACGCGAGCTCGTGTACTTCAAGAAATTACTAAGTTGCAAACATCAACCATTGCTGTGATTCGCAGAAACTGAAAACGCGCCCACAAGCCTTGAAAACCAGCGCTCAGCACCTCTTCGCGACGACACTTCCTGGCCTTTTTGCCTACCGCGAGCCCGCTAGCGACTGCAGCGCCACCTCGTTTGTTTGCAAACATGCAGGAGGTCTATGGACCTCCTTCACCCCGCGACGTCACGAAGATGCGGTGGCGCTGATGTTAGCAGCGGGTTTCGCATGGTAGGCAAAACAGGTTCCGCTTGCCAGTGCCTACCGCAGCTGCCGGCGGCTGCTTCAAGCCTGTGCACTGCAGAAGCAGCATGTATTGACCAGCTGCGTCACTGCTGGATCCGCGTAGTAGCATAAAAAATATTAAATTAGCCTCAATAGGTTTCTCGCGCATAAATGCCGCATTCGGAAACTGGCTAACAGGCATTGGGCCACGGTAGTAAAGCACGAAGTCTTGGAGTCGATAGGCACTGCCACTCAATGCACTTAATAGCATGCAAGTTACTGCGTTCATTCACCTGAACTTCAGGATAGTAGGCTGATAATTGCTCAAGGAAAAAAAAGACATATGCAGCTGCACACGTACTTATCACCTTGAGACCGAGTGCACGGGGCGAAGACAGGTTCACTCGCCCCCAAGGAATGCGTTTTTTTTTTGTTAATAGCACACCATGTTTTAATGGCGCGTTTTATTACATTTATTATTTACTTGAAACTGTGTCTTGATATGACGACGTAAGTATTTCATTCGAGTAGAAAGAAGTCTGGTAAGTTGTGTCAATCTTGCGCGGTCGCGTTGGTGTGCTTAGAATAGCGTACCTTAGTGTGCTAAACGCCATATGCTTTTTCATTGCATCATGCATGTGTCATGTTTCATGAGGTAGTACATGATCGCGAAGCTTGTTTGGAAAGAAGCAGCCGCAGGCGTGCTACTAACAGACACGTGGCGAGATTGAGAGGGGACACGGCAATTAAAAGTGTTTTCGTTATTCATGCATGCGATATGTAACTAAACTTGGTGCAAATATGAAATTCCTACGCTAGGTTCAGTAATTCCTTTTATTTATAGCTATACCTGGTGCAGTTCTGGGTAATTATAATTAACACCGTCGTCAAGTCTCCCCAAGGTCTCAAATAATTGAGTAGATAGTGCGCAGCTTTTTATGCCAGCATGTACATAAAGCCCTGTTCTGTACGATGACGCGATTGGTTCTTTTTCTATATGATCAGTACTTATGCATGCATAGTTACATGAAAACGTTTCTTACAAGAAATAACTAACACAGTACTGCACGTGTAGCGAAAAAAATCGTGAGATTTATTACGCTCCTCAACGTCTCAGGAATAGTTTGCGACAAATGAATCATTTTATTTTCATGCGTTACGGAATTAGAAAGTGTGAGTGATGCCAGACGCAGAAAATGTAAGAGGTCAGAAAACGAACCATAAAGTTCATTCCTTCGTTTATGGTCTCTTCGCTTTCGCTTTGGTCAAAGAAATGCGGCACTGAAATCGATGAAATTACCTCACAATTTTCGACGACCATACATTTAGAAAGCGTAATTTATAAATTTTTACTGAATACTTTGCTATAATTTCTCGTCACGAAACAAGACTCCAGGGTTAGGAAAGAAAATAATTCCAGAAATCAAAAATTTTCACCAAATCGACCAGCTTAACAAAGGGACAAGTCGGCCTGGCTGGTGCGTGATCCTGCGGCCTAAAAACAGCGCTTAAGCAAGACGGAGGAGATCGGGGACACGACGCTGTCCCCACTTTTCGCACAGCGCGACGCGTAAGTACATATGCCAGCAGACGCTGAGCGAACGTCTGCTCCGCCGAAACAACGCCAGCACTTCCCCTCAATATATTTTTACTGTATACTGTCCCGAAGTAAAATCATCCCGTCTAGTGCAGAGTGTCAAAACTTATTTTATCCATTGCCTAGCGTATAAATCAACGGCAGAAACGCTTTCTGCATGTTTACTACAAACCATATATGCAATATACAGTGGCAAAGTATTTCTCCGAATACGCCGCACGTGGCCAACGCGAGCTCGTGTACTTCGAGAAATTACCAAGTTGGAAGCAACAACCATTGCTGTGAATCGCAGAAACTGGAAACGCGCCTACAAGC